>NDGN011485962.1:0-10243 GCA_002564285.1 Tympanoctomys barrerae
CACTTGGTGCCTTCGGGGGTCTGCACGGATGAAGGACGAGTCTTCTCCAGTCAGAGGTGACTGTGAGGCTCCGTGCTCAGCTTGGGCTGCAGCGTCTGGCCTGTGGCTTCTTCAAAGACCCAAGGACGGGGCCCAGCGCGTGCCTGCAGCCCCTCTCGGCCCTCACCCACGATGTAATTCCTGTCATCAGACGGCGTTTTAACTGCGTTCTAAGAACATTCCCAGCCACGCTTCACAGCAAATGGAACGCAGTTTTAGTTCCCCTGGACTGAATCCACCTAGCGAATGCAAATGGGGACCAAAGCAAAGGGAGGAAGCAGGCAGGGCAGAGGACGCTGATGCGGGGCTCCTCGAGCGCTGGAGCGCCCCTGCAGCCCACGCCTGCTGCGTGCTCTGGGCTAGCAGCGCACTGCACTCTCCCCAGGAGCCGCGGTGCCTGCTACTGATTTTCTTCTGCCCTCGATTTGGAACTTGTTGGCAGGTTCTCCAGCTAGCAGTGGACTCTGGCTGTTACTAGAGGCAGCCAGGAAGTGTGCTTGCCAGGTGTCCACGATGCGCAGATGGCCGCCTGCACCTAGAGACAGAAGGGAGAAGCCAGAAGAGAGGAGGACAGGAGCAGGGGCCGAGAGGGGAGACAGAGTGACCCGAGAGGCCGAGGGAGCGAGGAGGAGACCGGAGGCCAGGACCCGGCTGCCGCTGGCTTGCTGGGCCTCTGCCTGGAGCTCCGAGCTGGCTCTGCACCAGGCGCGGCCGGCCCTGGCACCTTCTCGCAGGTCTTTCAATCACAGGCTGTGGGGCAGAGACGAGGTTCACTCACCTCTGCTCACTCACACTAATACGGTCCAAAGATGGTCACCCCAATTTGTCATCTCTGGACACTGAAATAAATCTCCAGAGGCCCCGTTTGCACGCAAGTGGCGCTTGCTGCGGTCCTCAGATACACAGGTGAGTCGGAGCAGGGGAGGCAGGCCGGTCCGCACGGGCCCTCCTTGCTGAGGCTGCGCGGGCGCCCTCTACCCCAAAAGCAGGCACCTGGGTCCCTCAGCCCCGCCTGTCCTGCAGCTCCACGTGTGGGTCCACCCCAGGACCAGTCTCTGGTCCGCTACCCCCTCAGCCGACAGTCTTCACTCCCATGGGCAGAGTGTCTCATTTCTATCTGACTTACAGGAGCCCCGCCCTCCATCCCCTGAGCTTTTACCTCCAACAACCAGCTTCCTGCTTGATGTCTACAGTGAGAAACCGTGTGACTGCCTCAAATTTGGCTTTCCTTCCCACGAGGAAGCATGTGCTGCTGTTGTTGCATCTATAGCAATTTCACAGTCTCTTGAAAATGTATGCTGGGAACATTAAATATTTGATTTTTGACCGCTTGAGGCAGTCTATCTCCAGCCTTTGCCAACTCAGCCCAAGGCAAAGCCTTCCCCACTTGTATCTGACTGAAAACTCAAAGCCACGCTGGGTTTCTCTCCCCCGCCCTTGGCACCTAGAGCTGCTGTCCCCAGGGTCCTGCCGTCCACCAGCATAGCCCCACTCTTCAGTCTTTGTCTCACCTGGCACCATCATTATCCTATTGCTGCACAAAAGATGGTCAGAAATTTAGAGGCTAAAGCTAGCTCCACTCTTGATGAGAAGACCAGGCACAGCGTGGCGAGAGGGAGGCACCAGCCAAAGCCTGGTCTCTCGGGGAGTTCAGCCATCTCCACGTTTGTGCAGAATGCTGGCAGAACTCCGTTCCTTGAGATTGTAGGACTGCTCTTCCAGCTCTTCGCTTGCTGAGGGCTGGAGGTGGCTCTTGGAAACTAGGGGTTGCCCTCACGTCTGAGCTGTGTGATCCCCTCTTCAAACGCTCTCATGCTCCATCTCTCTGGCTTTGGCAAGGGGACCATGTCCAGTGGGAGTCACCTACCCAGCTTGGGACCAGCTGGATAATCTCCTACTTAGCTCCAGGCTCATGCTAGCAGCTCTGCCCCCACCAGAGGATGTCTTCTTTAGAAGGGACAAGTCACATGGGGCTGCACCCAGAGCCAGAATCTGGGGTCTTCTCAGGTACTCCCTGCCCCACTGGACCAGTGCAAGGCCTTCCAGCTGGCATCTCTGCTGTCGGAGTGCGCAGACTCCACACAGAGGTGTTGGACACTTCTACTCCAGCCTTTTCCCACCTCACTAGAAAGAAGCCCATCTTTCATGCATTACTCTGCCATAATGAAGACAAAACATGAGTTATTTTATGAAAATGAATGCCCTTGGAGACTGTCATGGTAACTGAGAGAAGTCTGACGTGAAGGCATAAGTGTCACATGGTTTCTCTTACCTGAGAAGCTCAGAATATAAAGAAAGAGCAAAATAAAGGACGCATAGTAGGAGGTAGGGAGCTAGGTCTTTTCCCACAGGGAAGGTGACCAAGGGCTGGAGGCAGAGGGTGGGAAAGGGCATGAGAAAAGGCCTTAAGCTGTGTTGCGCACATGCCTCAGCTCCACACCAGGAGGGTGAATGCTGCAGAGTGCGCACACAGGCTAATCAGTGGCCTGGTGGTGATGCGTAAGGAACGGGAACTAAGGACCTGACTGCAGACCCTGAGCCACCTTCTGCCCTTTGGTGACCTTGCTGAGGACCTGGGTGTGAAAGCCTGCTGGGAGGGTATGTAAGAGGATGCAGGAAGCAGCAGTCCTGACAGCTCTTTCTAGCAGCGGACTGTGCTGGGCGGTCGCAGGTGGCACTGCTGGAAACTAAGCTCGCACGAGTCAGTCTTCGGTCCTCTCTGCCCTGCCTCTCAGGGGCTGCTACCTCCATCTCCAGGGCCTGCTGTAGGTCAGCGTCCTGCTCTCAGATGTTACCTGCGCTCTGTCCCTCTGTAGCCCTGGGACTCCGTTCCCAGACCAGCCCCCACCCCGTCCCGTGGATTCCAAACTCTCTGTGCAAGTCCCCTGCCTGCTAAGATGGCATCATATGTCAACAATAGGCCAACTCTAGACAACTGGTGCTCACACAATGTGACAGGTTTTTGGGAATCATGGTGAGGAAATGACAAGTGCATGCTAGGCACAGATGTCAGCGGGGCGACAAAGCAGGAAAGCCCATGTGCCCTGCACACCTGCTCCTATAGACAGCAAATGTGTGCACACTGGACACAGATGTGATGGGTTTTGAATAATAACGTGGATCCTCAGGTGGCTGAGCCTGAGGGGGAGGGGCCCGCAGATACAGAGGGCCAGTGCGCAGCGCGCAGCCACCTTTCAGAGCCCATCACTAAGCTCCAGAAGCCTCAGGCTTCACGGGGAAGGGACGGCAACCTGCAATGGGCGCACGGACCGTGTGGGTCTCCTTCTGTAAGTCCTGATTGAAGGAACTAGAGCTGGGGGATTTACTCCTTCATTTTCATGAAAAGAAATCATTGAAAGGGAGTTTTGTAACCCATATCCACATGATTAACAAAACATACTGTTGAACAGCTGGCAAGATAGCTCGGTGGACTAAGGGCTTGCTTAGGTAAGCACAAGGGCCAGGGTTTGGTCCTTGGCACTACATGCCACACCGGCCCTGCTCCGGGTGCGCTGAGCCAGCGATGGAGTTTGGGCGTGGTGGCACACACCTGTAATCCCAGCACTAGGGCTGAAAACAGGAGGGTCACTATGAGTCCCAGCTGCATAGTGAGATCCTGCGCGCGCACGTGCGCACACACACACACACACACACACACACATTGTTGGGCTCCGTTGACAACCTGATGTGTAAACTGTCCCAGTTCAGCCTGAGTGTAGTCCTGCAGAAATGCAGTTCATTCTTTGCGGTCCGGTCACCGTTTCTCCTGCGGATGCATTTTACAAGCAGCTGCAACCCGGGCTCCGGGGTGTGCTTCTCCCACGAGCACCTGTGCTGTGTGCTTGGCACCGCAGGCTGCACCGCCACCCAGACACACAGCGCAGGAGGCTGAATGTCATTGTCATGGCTCTCTCCTCTGTGCTGGTGCTATGCAGCGGTGCGAGGCACTTGGGGCGCCACATTCGCTGTCTACAGGAGCAGGTGTGCAGGATGCGTGGGCTTTCCTGCTTTGTTGCCCCGCTGAGCAGGAACCACCTGCGGCACTTTGAAGGCCGTGGATTCCCCGCCACTAATGAGCAGTTTCTGCTTAAGAAAAGTCAGGCGCCTAGACAAGAATGGGTGGGTCACGGTTGGGGCCATTTATGATCCCAAGCATTACTTAGAAGTTAGTGGATTGCATAAAGCCCCGCTTTCCCAATCTGATTTCCAATGGGGAACAAGAAAAATGTGCACTGCTCTCACACAGGGTCATTCGTGAAATTCCACTCTGTCCACATCCCGGAGTGGATTCCTCTCTGAGGGGGGCGCCAAGCTCTGCTCTCTCCTGAGGCTTCAGCCGCGGATGGGCTCTGGGCGCTGTCCCGGTGTTTCTCCCTCTCAAGTGGTGGCTTTCAAAAATGCACTGAAGTGGACTGGACCTGAGTTTGTTTATACTCTGACAAAGCCGGCTGGACAGGGAAGTCTGGGTTTTCATCTTCTGCATAGTTGACCTGGACCCTGATTCTTTTATCTATTTATTTTTATTTGTTTTTTTATGTATTTGGTACAGGGTCTCACTATACAGCTTGGATTCGTAATGATCCTCCTGTTTTCAGCCAGCCTTGGATTACAGGCATGCGCCACTACACCTCGGTGCTGAGGGTCTCAGCCAGCAGTCTGTGGTGCCAGGGATCGAACCCTGGCCTCTGTGCTTGCCTGAGTGGGAGCTTAGTCACTGGGCTCTCTTGATGGCCCTGGACCCTGATCCTTTATGGCATGTAGCCCGTGCAGGTAGCTCAGAGGATGAGCAGTGATGCTCTGCGCTAGATTCTGGCCTCTCTAGAACCTTGTGAGGAGGGCAGGGATGAGGAAAAGGCTCCCAGGAGCATCCCTGTGCTGGGGCAGTCAGCCTGGTCTGCGCAGCCCTGATGGCCAGTACTAAGCTCGCCGGGACCGCACAGAGCATGCGCGACCACTCCACGCAGAGTGGCTGCGGCTGAGGACGACCAGCCTGAGCACCAACCAGTGCCTGCTCTTGCTGAGGTGCTGAGGCTGTTTCTGAGCTGAAGCGCCGCCGCACAGGCCTCACACCAGTCCTGGTCATGACATCACTGCTGCTCAGAAACTTTATTACGGGTAATATTGTGTTCTTTTTTCCAAAAATCTGTTAGATGTTTCCAAGGAACACGATTCAAGCCTCTGCAGTCCCCCACTCGCTCCCGGCTGGCCTGTGGTCGGGCATGAGCACAGCTTGGATGAGCGTTAGTGCTGGGTAATAACAACACCGAGCTGTCCCCAGAGTGACCCGCTCCACCCTGGACCCAGAATTGCTTTCGTATCCATCTTTAAATCATGTTCGTTGTAGTCCTGCTCAAGCGGTCTGTTCTCCTTCTCATTCCACGGCGCTGCATGCCTGACACTGGAGACGCATTGCCGCGGGGTTGGAATCACCAGAATCATCTGTTTGCGTGGCTGGCCCGCGACTGCTTTTCCAGGTCCCGAGGGCACAGAGCGCGCTCCTTGCCAACCTGCCTGAGCCTCCAGCAGAGTTCTTGGCACGCAAATCCACTCAAGTGTCAATGTTTGTTAAATTTGCAAAGGGCTTTATATGCTCGCCCTCCTTTCCTGCTGCTAAGGGTCCCATGAGGCAGGAATTGGTGAGGAAATTAAGGCTTAAGGAGGGCGAGGCCCTGGGTCAAGGGTCCACAGCTAATAAACTCCATAAATCTGTCCCTAGCTGCGATCTTCCTGTCCCTCCTACTTTATTTCCAATGAGCCTCAGTCGCCTTTGGAGAGGTTGTTCCTCTCTTAGCTGAGGAAGTGGCCAGAGCAAATCTTAAAACTCTGGCAGCGCCGGGAAGAAGCAATGGGAAACCAGCAGAGGTCCTCTGTGTCCGGGAAAATTCACATGCATGCAGTGGATGCCACGGTCCTGGTGACCGCCTTGGCCTACCGCGCATGGCACCAACACACCTAGCAGACACCGGTGGCGGCTACGGAACTTCAGTGGCCCCGGATGTGGAGGAAGTGAGGTGCTCTCCCTCTTTGCATCCACATACTCAGGGAAACACCAGTCCTGTGTCCCAGCCACCTGAGCCCTGTGGCCCTGGTGTGGCCTGTCTTCACCCACTAGCTGCCCTTCCATGTGCTTTTCATCTTGACATAAGTGGGCAAAAGTGACTCCCCTGCCTTTCCAGCCCTCCAAGTTGACCTTCTGACCCTCTCTCTCTCTCCCAGGGTGGCCAAGAACCAGGAGCAGCAGCGGGCAGTGTCGGGGTTCTGTGGTGTGTGTCGGGGACCCTGAAGGCAGCGGTTGGAGTCCTGAGGTACTCGTACATAGGGAGCATAATTCCTGGGTCCTCAATCCACTTGAGGCCCTTCCAGTGTAAGTACCCCCCACCCCCAGGATCTGGTGAGCCTGGGCCTCAGCTGAGCCCACTTTTCACAAACCTCCTCCCTGTGTGCCAGTTGCCATCCTGTTCTCACAATGTGTTGAGAAGCTTGGTGGTCAGAACAGGCTTGTTCTGTAACAACAAATGCCACAACCCAGAAGTCCCGTCCCTGCTCCTGCCAAGACAGCAGCCACAGTCAGCCACGGTCTTTCCACAAATCCACGCGAAACAGAACACGGGCTCACGTTTCTGCATCCTTGGCACCCGCCTTGGAAATCAGATGTTGACTGTCCTCTAGATCTCGAGAAATTGGTCTAACTTTGGAGTCAGAAAACTGTTAGTGAAATTTGAAGGGAGGCTTTAAAACTCTAAGAACTTTTAAAATATTAGCTTTTTTTCTCACAAGAATCTAACCGAAATTGCCAGATGTGATCCAGAGTCTGGGAGTAAGAGAGAGCCAGGGAACCGAAAGCATCTACCCCTAGGGAGGACAAGGGCTCACCATGACCACGATGTGTGTTTGAACAAAGACATCTAGAAAAGGTCCTTTGCAGGAATTCTGGAATTCACTAAAATTTTATAGCTTCAAAGATAGAAAGGTTTGCAAGGGGATCACAAATTTGAGCCCAGCATAGGCACTTTAGCAATTTAGAGAGGATATTAAAAATAAAAATAATAATAATAATAATAATAATAATAATAATAAAGGTCTGGGGATGGAGCTCAGTGTGAAGGCGCTGGGTTCCATCCTCAGAATTGAGAGCAAAAGGGAAAAAAAGAAAAAAGAAAGAAGGAAGAAGAGAAGGAAAGAAGGAAGAAAGAAAAAAGATAGGCAGGCAGACAGACAGACAGACAGACAGACCAACTTGAAAATTTGCCAAGAAGACAAATGATAGAGAAAGCGGAGAGCTGGGAAGTGTGTGGGGGTGCTCCACCACACAGCTTGGAGGAAGCGGACCCCAGCAGCCCTGCGAGTCTGGAGCAGTGCTGTGCTTGGGGGGCGCGGCTCTGGCTCCAAGGTGGGAGGAACTGGATCTCAGATGCTGTCCCATTGGGCTACAAAAGACTTGTTGAAATACTTAGGATGACTGGTCCCAAACCGACTTAGGCTCCAAGGAAAGGAAACGGGAGGGGAGGGGAGGGGAGGGGAGGGGAGGGGAGAGGAGGGGAGGGAAGAGCACAGAGAGGGAGCTCCACAGCAGCAGGGAGCTGAGAGCCCTACACAGCAGGGAGGATCTCTGGGCTCCTGGGTGACTGTCTTGTCTCCATGCCTAGCACCGGGATTCAACTTTCACCGGTGAATAGATGGAGGACCTGGGGCAGCTCCCCGTCTGTGTGAAGATGGCGAGGTCCATCTCCGGGAGCCTAGCAGCCGCCCCTGGGAGCAGGTCAGTCCAGAGCCCCGAACTACCCTCAGCCATCACAGCACTTCAGAGTGGGCGGCTGTGCTTTCCGGTGACCCTAGCACAGCCTGGGGGAAGGCCTCCTTTGTTGGGGGACCAGGTCCTCAGCGCGCCGCTCCCTCTTGGGGAGGGAAGCCACCGTGTCCCCTGTAGTCCACACCTTCCACCCTTCAGGACTCTGGATGGCGCAGGAGGGCAACAGTGAAGCTCCACCGCTTTGCATGGCAGGGCGAGCGAGCCCTCCTGTGCCCCTGCGGTCGGAGCCTCTCCTGCTTGCTCCTGCGGGCCTGCCAGGACCTGACTGGGTCTGGGGCCCTGGAAAGAGCGGAACCCAGGACCTGGACTCCGAACCCGGGCAGAGCCAGCCTTGGGGCGCTGGTGTGGGCAACAGCGCTGCATGAGTCACGCAGGCTCCAGCCGCCCGCCCGCTGCACAGGACACAAAGGAGGAGCAGCGTGAAGATGAGGAGCGTGGGGAGCGTGGGAACCGGCCGACTGAGAGCAGCCCGATGCCGCGGCCCTGACACAAGTGCTGTGCACGCCTCTGCCTAGCGTATGCTCGCGCGTGTGTCAGGGCTCGGCCACAGGAGAGTGTTCTGCACCGCACAGCACAGCGTGGTGCCGGCGGGGCCTCAGGTTCCTGTAAACGTGCTCTGTAAGCGGTCTTAATCCTAAGGAAGTGAATCTCCCTCTGGGAACGTGCATGCGCGCACACCCACCCACCCTCCCACCACTTAGTTTCTCAGTTTCTCTTTGCTTCCCTCATGGCCCCCCAAATAAAAAAGGGGTGAATTTCATCTCTGATCCCTTTCCTCAGAAAAGGTAATGCATGAAAGCAATGTTTGCCCAACTACATACTTGGTTCAAAGACTCTAAGCAGTGTGTGTGTGTGTGTGTGTGTGTGTATGTGTGTGTTTATGTGTGTATGTGTGTGCGCACGCACATGCACACGTGTGTTGGTGGGTGGGAAGCACTCGCTGAGGGACTCATTTTCCACAGTGGCTGTGCGCCAAAGCTATGTGTTCACATATCAAACACTACTTCAGTTTGGACTTTTGCTAATTTCTCCACTAAAACTCTTCTAACTTGTGATTGATATTTTTATGAAGGCTGTAGACTCCTTGATAGGAGAGAGCTGAGCCTGGCCTTCCCGAGAAGACCCTCTCTACTCAAAGGACTGACTGACTCTTGTGGTATCAGGTCCCTGCCTGAGATGGTTAGAGACGAGACGGTGGAGAAGGATCAGACAGCAGGGCAGGGCCTGTCCATCCGGCTGAGAGGTAGGCACAGAACTGTGCTGTTGGCCTATTTCTTGGGCCCTCAGCTCAGATAAAAAAGCATTGTCATAACGGGCTGGGGTACCCTCGAAATTCAATACTTTATAAGAACTATAAAGTATCAGTGTTACTAATCATAGCACTCGGAATGCTTGATAGACGCCAGACAACCTGCTCTCGCTTTGCGCGCATTGTCTAGGCCTCCACACTCACCGCGTACCACAGCTGTAATTAGGAACATCTTGCAGAGGAGGGCGGCAGGCTCGGTGGAGGGACTTGTGTCGGGCACAAGGCCAGAAAATCCCAAGAAGGGAAATAGCGGGGACAAAAGTCCAGTGTCAAAGGCCACGCTCTCCCTTGCGAGGCATGGGCAGAAGGTCTGGCAAATGGTTACACTGCACTGAGAGACACACTGCCTTCAGCCCGCACTGTGGCTGGCATCTGGAGGTCCTCCCCAAAGCCTCACGCAGCCACGGTGGGGGCTTTGGAGGTGGCTGGGTCTAGAGCGACTGATGCTGGGGTTAAGGATGTGGTGCTAGGACTGAAGGCTTGCTTAAGGGGTGGCCTGGAGAAGATGTAAGAGAAACAAGGCGGGGTGTCCCTGCTGCTTGCTGCCCAGACACTTCCGCTGCCTGCTGCCCCCCGCGGACCGCTTCCCCCTGCGATGCCCCCCGCCTCACATCCTGCAGTGGACCCAGCTGGCCGTGGACCGAAGCCTTTGCATGCTGTAGACTGAGACAAACACTTCCTCTCCTAAATCTGGGGGTGTCTGGGAAGCAATAAAAATTAGGACAGTCCTCCTCAAAATATATGCCCTTGCTTCCAGTACCTCGTCCCTCTTGCTGCGTTAGGAAGCAGGCCTGGAAGTCCTCTTTGTGAGTGCCTAAAATCATGGGATGTGATCCGAAAGACACAGGAGTGCTGCTGCCGAGGGCCGCCCCACAGGGGCGCGGCGTCCCCGTCCACCCTGTGCTCTGGCTCTGGCACACTGCCCCTTCGGGCTCTTCCAACGTCAACATGACCGTGAAAGGGAAATGCTCAGGACACCCAGGCAGCTGGGCCAGTGCCACTGAAGACACCCACAAAAGAGGACTCCAGAGCTGCCGCAGAAAGTGGTAAGAACGACAGGAAGAGTGCGTTCAGAGTGAAGGGGC
>NDGN011485976.1:0-13472 GCA_002564285.1 Tympanoctomys barrerae
TGAAACTGTCCTACCAATTTGATTTGAAACTGTCGCATTGCTATTTGTTTATCAATAAAATTAGGGGGGGAAAGACAGCAGAAACAGCTAAAATTATGAGGAAAAAAAAGAAAGAAAGAAAAAGAAAAGAAACAGCTAAAGCTGGAGTTGAGGGGTGGAGGTCCTAGAAGTGGTACCACCACCAGCCACACTTTATACATAAGCCCACTCAGGGTGCAGGGCCTGTGAGGATCTTATAGAAGACACATGACCATGATTTCCAGCTCCCAATGAAAGTCCCAGTATATATTTGCTGAAGATCAAACAACATAATTATTTTTAGTATCTCTTTCACTCTCAGTTTGGATGATCAAACACATGGTCTCCCTTTACATAATGCCTCCTTGATTAATGGAAGTGTGTATGTTCTGCATTCTGCCAGAACCTAGTATAGGGCATAGAGACTCAGTCTATGTTAAATTAGCTTAAGAAAAGGCAGAGTGGTTAACTTGAAGGAGCCTGAAGGCCAGCTGAGGAGATGGCTTGCAAAAACAAAGTTCTAGAAGTCAATACAAGGGCTGGAGTGATAGCTCAGTAGTCTCAGCACTGATACAAATCAGTGCAGTGAGAAGAAGGATGTCAGTTGAAAGACTCTCAAGAAGGGCTGCAGGTAGAGCTGATGGCTCCTGAATTTCTGACAGGGAATATCATTCCCATCAGAGGACTTAGACTTTGACCTTCAGATGCAGAGGAGGGTGATAAAGTACGGCCCCACCCAAGCAGCCCATTCCATGGGGCATGTGGTTGAACAGTGGAGCTCCAAGGTGCAGTCTCAGGGGCACAGCCAGGCCTGGTTGGGTACCTGTGCTGGCAGCCCTCCATGAGGAGAAGCAGTTGGAAGCAGCCTTGGCAGACAGTTGGTGTTTTAAGGCTCACACATAGGTGGACCCACAGCAGCATGGGCAGCGAGACAGGCGAGAGAGAGAGCAGGCGTTGAGCCTGGGAACTGCATGTGGCTTCTAGCTCTGGAGAAAGGAACCACTAAGGCATTCAGAGGGCACAGTGGTCTCAGTAGCTGGTGAATGTGGCTGCTCTAAGTTGGGCTGATGCGGCTACAGGGCAGGCAGGAATCTCCATGGTGGCTGAGCAGCGAGAGAATGAGCTAAAAATTGGCAGTGACCAAACAAGAGGGATTAATTTGGTTTCTGGCCCAGCCCCAAGGAGAAGAGCCAGCTGTCCAAACCACAAACTGGGGTCAGACATGGGCTGGTGCCAGTGCCCAAAGCTGCCTGCAGCCCAATCCCTGTCTCTCCTGCCAAGCAGAAGGCAGGCAAAATCTCTAGGGCAAATCCCAGGAGCTATGAGAGGTCACTGGGTGTAACATGGCATGGTGTGTCTTACCTAAGGTGACAGCTCCCAGGGGCAAGGACGGAGGCCAGGACCAGTAGCCATGTCAGTCACAGATAGAAAATCTAAAACTGATCCAGAAAACAAGAGCGTTAGAATAGTTTTGACTTTAAAGCCCAGTGGAAGATCATGAAACTAGAGGAAAACTACTGCGTGGATAATCAGGAGGCCTCCCAGAGCAATTTTACAGCCCAGTTTGAGCTTTTATAGAAGCCTGTACCCAATGCTGGCCTTTTTTTAAAAATGAATTTAGGACAGGGTCTACAGGGTCTACAGGGTCTCACTATGTAGATTGGACTCGTAGTGATCCTCCTGTTTTCAGCCTCTCAAGCTCTCAAATGCTAAGATTACAGGTGGGCGCCACCACCCAAGGTCTCAATCACAATCTCAGCTCGCCCTGGGGGCGGGGCCAGCACAGCATGCCTGGGATTGAACCCCAGCCGTGGAGCTCTGCCTAAGCAGGCGCTTTAGTCTGCTGAACAATCTGGCTGGCCCTCACAATTCTGGCCTTACATGTAGTAGCCCTGACACAAGTCAGTGAACATACACTTGAGCCACTGAAGGAGGGGAACTGACAAGGTGCATAGCCACAACACACACCAGGGCAGAGCCTCAGTGCCCAGGTTAAGAGTCAGGATGCCGAGCAGAAGCAGAGTGGGGTAGACAGGGCACACACAAGTGAGGAAGAAAAGGGGAGCACCACACATGCCCCTGAGATCTGCCAGGAGAAGAAAGAACTTGATCTGCCCTCTGGACTCAGACTAATTGAGGTTTGCATCTGAGAGACCATCAACGGGTTAATTAACATCCCTGAGATGGGGTTGCCTCATCTTCAAGGTGGAATAACAACGTGTGCTTGGCAAAGTTGTTGTGAAGGACAGATGACACAATGAGTATGAAGCGCAAGCGTGGTGCCTGGCCCATCATAGAGGCTCCATAAACAGAGTCATTACTGTCATTAAGACTGAATCTAAACCACACAGGCAAGAGGGAAGCAGGAGCTTGTCATGCTCAGCCAGGCTGGTTGGGATCACCACAAACACTGGGTGCTACTGAACTTAGGATCTGAAGCCAGACGGTGCTGAGGTAGCCAAGGCGTAAGAGTGGGCTTGGTCCCATGGGAAAGAAAGGGATATATTTCTGAAGCAGAAGGCCAAGTTCAGAGAAGGACCAGCCGTGAGACAGTGACTTCCTAGTCTCCATTTCTAGCTCAAGCAGAACTGAGCCTACAGGCAGGGCCCAAACAAGCTTTGCAGAGGAAAAAGGAGACTCAAAGTTGGGAAACTGACAGCCCATTACACTGAGACTCAGTGGACTCAGTCACCAAGAAAATGATCCTCTCTGTAATCCAGGTTCCACTATTAAATATCTGCATATTTTGCATGTATGAATTCAATCAACAGCCCACCAAAGTTACATCTTTTAAAACTATACCTATATTGAACATGTACAAATTTTTGTCATTATTTTGTAAATAAAAAAAATTATTTTGTAAATAATACAGTATACTACTTACATAGCATTTACATTGAATTAGGTGTTGTAAGTAATCTAGACATGACTTAAAGTATATATGAAAATGATACGCCCAGATTGTATGGCATATTAAGTCACTTTACATCAGGTACCTGAATATCCTCAGATTTTGATTTCTGAAGTAAGTACTAAAACAAATCTGCCATGACACCAAGGGACCTCTCTGTTCTTACCTTCAGAAATAATGGTTCAAAATTAAATGCTGTAGGATGTTGGACACACAGGTCACTCATAGTTCCTTGAGGCTTCCATGTATGAAGATGCCTGCAATCTACAGACAGCAGTTACCTTCCTCAAATATACATGAAGCAATCAGCACAAGAGCAGAGGACACAGACGGAGGACCCATGAGGACTTGGGAAGAGGTGGAAGCTCACACGGCTTTGGTTCACCCCTTCCTGAGACAACGGAGTTCGTAGGATTTGATTTATACATGCGATTCTGTTCATGGCACAGACATCTGGTTGTAGGGAAGATGACCTAGAAAGGCAGGAAGAGGCACATCCACTTTCAAAGACTTATAAAAAGAATATAAGATGCCTCTTTAATAATTGTGCATGTTAATTACACGTTGATGTGACCATGGCTGAGATATGGTGGGCTAAATAAAATACAATGGTAAAATGAACTCCATTGGGGCTTGTTGTTGTTGCTGTTGTTGCTTGCTTTTTCACTTTTAAAAATGTGGGCACTAAAAAAATTTAAATTCTGCATATAGTTTACACTTTATTTCTATTATACAACACTTTTAGGCAAATTGAGGAAACGGTTTTGCCCACGGGAGGCCCAGCTGTTGAAGTTAGGCTGCAGCCACCGTGACTTGCTCACCTAGTAGGTAAATGAATGACCTTGGCCAATCACAAAAGAGTCAACTCGTCTCAGGGAAAGGGTACTGACTCAAGTAGCCAAAGGAAACTGGACGATCCCTTTTCCCCACTGCTAGGACCTCTCAGGAGAAGTGCTGCCTCTCTTGTCAGACTAAAGGACACAGAGTCTGTTGAGACTGGCTCCTAGGCCTTCTAACCATAGCCATCTTATGGCCCTGCCTGGGTGTTGAGCAACATGAGCTTGTTTCCACCATCTGGTGCTTTAGAAGGACAGGGTTGCCATGAAAACACCTTGTGGGATTTCTGGGATTTTTTGTTTTGTTTTTCTTTATCTGTTTAAGTGAGTTCAAGGTTTCTCACCTGGATCAATAAACCTTATCTAATCCAAAGAGGGACGGAGGGGAAGGAGGGAAGGAAAAGGGGAAGTAGACAGAATTAAGCTGTGATATGAGATGTGACATGCACATGGACCAGCTCCTCACAAAGAGTAATAACCTTTATGTACTGCAACATACAGAGTATCAATAAAAAAAGTTTAACTCATAAAAGAAAAAATAAATAAACCTGTTGTAACTCCATTCCAAACACTAAAAAGTTACACACCTCCTAGGTACTTAAAGGCACAAACTTCACCTTATTTCTGTATTCATTTAACAAATATTCAGCAAGCATCCACCATATGGCCAACTTGGAAGGGAAGCACTAACAGCAAATGCACCAGGCTCTGCCTGCCCACAGCTGGAGGGGCCCTCATTCCTTCCTTCTGGTAAAACCTGCTCTACTGCGCCTCAGGCCTCCCTCTATCTCCACTCTCCTCCCACCATCCACCTCTTCCCGGCTGCGTCCTAATTGCCCCATCATTGAATATCATAGTGTGCCCAGCCTTCGACCTCACCATTTTTTAATTGTCATAAACTCTATGAGTTGTTCTTTTATTCCAATGTCCACAAATGTCATCTGTTTACACACTATCTCATCTTCCCTATGACCCAGTCTCTAGACCCAACCTCTTCCTCGGACCCCAAACTCATATCCAGCTCCCTCTCCAACATTTCCACTTGGATTTCTAGTGAGTATCATGTAACATACCCCAAATCTCTGGTTTCTCTTTCACAATCTGCTCCAACTTGGTATAATGAAGCTCCATGCTTCTAGTTGTTTAGGTTTAAAAAAAAAAATCTTGGAATCATTCTGGACTCCTCTTTCTCTCACATCCCACTTCTCATCTGCCAGCAAATCCTATCAACTCCACTTCAAAGTATACTAATTCTGACAGCTTTTCTTCCTCTCTATTCCTTCGATTCAAGCCAGTCATGTCCAACAGGGGATCGCTGCAACAGCTCCTACATGTTTTCCTGCTATGACTGTCCATGTCCTTCATAGGTCATCTATTCTTAAATCAACAGCCAGAGGGCTCCTGGACGCACAAGCGCGATCACATCGCTCTGTGGCCTTGATGTCACCAATCTAGGTCCTCTGGTCTCTTTGGTCTCCTTGTTTACACCAGCCAAACACCTCTCAATGGAAAGCCTTTGAATTTACTGTTGCCTCTACTAAGAGTACTCTTGGCCAACACAGTTGCACGGCTTGCTTCCTGAATTCCTTCACATCTCTGTTCAGAGGCTACCTACTTGAGGAGAACTTCACTGTTCCCTCTTAGAAGCAGCAACCTACTACATACCTTTATAACATCTTCTCCTGCTTGGCAAGGGCTCATCTCCCCTTGGTGTGCTGACCACCTCCTCCATTTCAAATGAGACAACACGGAGGGCATCTTACAGCACTGGGTACAGTGCCTAGCACACTGTAAGTGCTCAATAAGTATTCATTGCATCCATGAACGCAGAATTATTTTTCCCTGGTGCAGATGATAGGCAGAGAGTAAATAAGTAAAAGAACAAATACATATTGCAAAGTGTGGCAAGTGTCAAGAGAAAGCCAACAGGTGCAGTCCTGAGAATCTACTTTCTCAGGTAGACAGACTTTCCAGGCAGTCCAAGGAGACCTTTTGAAAGAAACGGCATTGAGTTTATGATTAGAGGCCTGAGGTAGAGCCAGCTCTGCAAGTTAAAGGAAAGAACCATCTAGCAGCAGAGAAGAACAAGCTCAAAAGTCCTGAGGAAGGACAGCATCTGACATCTTGGAAGAACTGAAAGGAAGATAATGGGAAACAGAAGAAAGACAGTTTGTGATTTTAAAAATGCATTTAGAAGACAAATCATAGAGTGTGGTAGGTTTTGTTTAAGGCTATCCATGTTGTGAGGAAAATCTGAGAGGGTGTCGAGATGGAATTTGGAGTTTAATTTTTGGAATTCAGCAGTTTCTTAGATAGCAATGGAGTGGCTGTCCCAGTGGAGTACAGCCTGATGGTCCTCTAACACAGCTTCCAAGATGCCATGGACTGTGTAGGTGACTACAGCTTTCTCTCTCTATGAGAATCAGTCCTAAATTGCTCGAGGTTTTCTGTTATCTTGGTCCCTCTTTAATGATGCAGCCAGTGTCCCTCCCACTATAACAAAATACCACATAGGCATTTCCAGTCCATGGCGTCCTCCCTATTCTCCCCTCTGCATCTCACAGCTGCCACTGGACCTTTCTTTGTTCATTCTGGTGCTTTGCAAAGACATGCTCTGTTCTTCATGCATGTCTCCAAAGCCCAGCTCTAGGTTCTAAGACCACCATGCCATCAGCTTTTTAGGTCTGAATGATGCCCTAAAATGTACCTTATTATTATAATAATAAAGAATCTCACCCACCCCCACCACACAGTTCATTTCTGAATCTTCAGATCCTGTAAATGTGACTTTCTATGGCAGAAAAAAGGCTCTGCAAATGTGACTAAATTAAAGTCTGACTATCTTGACATGGAGAGATTATGCTAGATTATCTGAGCATATCCAAACTGCAATAAGAGACATAGAGGGAGCACAGAATGGAAAAGGGAGGTGATATCACCATGGAGGCAGACACGAGCGACACAGCTACCCGCCAAGGAGCACCAGCTACCGCCTGAAGCCCAAAGAGGCTAGGAACAGATTGTGTCCCTGTCCTCCCAGAGAGAGTGAGAGTGAGCACAGCCTGTCAACACCTTGATTTCAGCTCAGTGGTAATGGTTTTGGGCTTCCGGCCTGCAGAACTGTGAGGGAGCAGATTTCTGTCGTTGTAAGTCACTAAATCTGTGGTAATTTGTTGCAACAGCCACAGGACACTAATACAATCACCTTGCTCAATGCCTTGGCCTCTTGTCCCTCCTGTCATCCTGATGGCTTCTCTGCTGGCTTTCCAGGGGCATTGCTGGCACTTCCTGCTCTCTGTCCCTTATTCATTCAGACCCACCTGTGTTTACGGTACTCTGACTCCAGGGTCTGGGTAGCTGCTTCATTCCTTCTGCTCTCTTCATCTTAAAGCCACAGGGCTGAGCCAGACAGACTGGAGGCAAATAAATCCAGGAACAGCAAGGTCAGATCTTGGCTGGGAGGGTGGGGAGCCAGATGGAGCAGCGAGGGGACTCACTGGGTGGTCCACAGACACGGCGATGGCGAGTGGACGAGTAGATGGTGTTACTGGGTTTGGTTGCCTCATTTTTTGAACTTTGACAATCCTAAGAGCCTGTTACTGCAATGAATAGAGGCAAAAAACAAAGCCTCCAGGCCTGAAATGTAAGGGAGAAACAGACAGGACTTAATGGGTGACTGGTGCTTAGGGGTGAAACAATAAAACCACCAGATTTTAAGCCAGAGCCCCTGGAAAATAGTAGTAATATTTACAGACACAGAAAAGTTAGGGAGCCCCAAGCACTTTAGAGAGAAAAATTATGAATTCCTTATGGGATGTGTTGAGTTTTATCTAATTAGAAACGATCCCTTGGCAGTAACCTCCTACAGGAAGATCCCCCTAACTCATCCCTAAACCTAGTACTTTCAGAATCCTCTTGTTGTGCCACAGAAGTGACAGAATAATAATCCTCTGTCACGAGTACAGATTACTTTCCTGTGTTCCCTCGCACGGCTGTGAGCTCCTCAGTGACGATCTAATGTCTTATTACACTTCCCACATCGACACAGGCTACCTCGCACCTAGAAGACGCTTAATAAATAAGCTTGAAATGAATTAATGCATGGGATTAAGCTCAGACAAGAGTTTTAGTCTAGAGATGAAGACCTTGAAGTTTCCTTTCACAAGTGAGAGTTGAATCCATGATAAATAGTACAACTGAAAGAGGATGACAGCTAGATCTTTTGTCAACTGAGCTCCATGACCATAGGGGGTAGCTGTAGCTGAGTAGATTCCGAATCTTTGACCTATTAGTCAAGTGTCAGAGGTCATGGTAATTCAATAAGGAAGACGACAAGAGTCTGAGACTATCATCTATCCAGGGCTGTCATGAAACTAAAAGTAATTTTTCACTTGCCAGCCAATGCAAGGTTCATTCACCCTTATTACTGTTGTCACACGACATTATATTAAGCACCAGTCAGAGGCATAAAGACATTCCACATGTGCTATATCTGACTTCCAAATACTTGTAATTATATTTTGTGCCATATCAAAAATCTGGTCAAGTAGGAAACTCCAGAAGGAATATACTTTTCTTCTTGTATCATTCCTAAAAAGCTGCAAATGGTATTGGGGATTCTTAAAACTGCATTTCAAGCATTACTAAAGAATTCCTACCTATATTCTCCATCAGGCTCTTTTTGTAGGCATTAAGGTACAGGGTCAAATTCTTCAGAATACCTAACGAGATAGATAATAATTCTGGCTGCTCTTAATTCCATAGACTTGACTCATAATTGAATTTCCCTAGGAGTTTTATGATGTATAGATAGAATCTAATTAAGTCAAGAACGCACTATAAAAAAAAAAGAATGCACTATTATTTGCCTTAGCCGTCTATACAACAAAGGTTTTCAATTCAACAATGTCTATTGAGCTACTAATAAGTACAAAGCCTTGTGCTTGGTCTCTGCTAGACACAAAGATATAAGACACACTGCCTTGTTCTCCAGTAATTTATAACATTGGGGCAGTTAGGTTTGTGCACAAATATCCTGATAGGTACACTTTATAAACACACATATATAGGCACACATACAAACACATATGCCTATATATACACAAAAATGCCGTAGAAGTAGTGTAAAGAGCAAAAATGTTAGTGCAAAGTTTACCATTAATTAATTATTGGATTGAACTAGCAAATACTTACATTACTTGCTTGAAATAGTAATGACTCAATCTACAGATTTCTAAATATTTGCTCTTTAACAAGGTGTAAGGAACGCTCTCCTGCCTCTATGTATGCAGTCATTTCCTTCATAATTAGCACAGAGATGTTCTTCCAGTAGCCACTGTTCTCCTTCTTCCACTTCCAGCACCCTTAGTTTTATCATCACAAGACAAGGGATGACCTTCTAGGGAAATGTGGGAAGGCTTTTAGCACGATCTGGGTGACTGTTGTTTCTCTAGGTACATACTCTGCTTTGCGCTATACTGCCTGACTTCCCACTCCAGTAGTCAGCCTCGTACTGCACTGAAACTTCTGACCATCAAATCTCAACATCCCTGTGTATCTCTCCTGTCCTCACGACTCTGCCTAGGACTTAGTGAAATGTGCATGGTGCTGATTTATCATCTCCTGCGTGCTTCTCCTGCTCCTTCTTCGTGAGAAAGAGTAATTTTTGCATGCCTCTACCCCTGCCAAAGCACTGAGCCAAACATAAGAATTGGATGACACTAAACATTCCAACATCTCTCTACCCTAACTTTTAAGAGAAAATGGTTGAGGAAAACCATAGCTGTGTCTGTAGAATATCATTTTATATAATCCCATCACATAGGTTCAAGGTAAATGATAGTAAATGTGTGTGTATGTGTGTGTGTGTGTGTGTGTGTGCATGCATGGGCACACATGCACACAGCTGGTCCTTGGATCAACAGTGTCCTTTCCCAGAATCCCACAAGTATATAAAAATCTATAGATGCTCAAGTCCTTTCTACAACATATCCTAGTATTTATATGGAGCCAATGTACATCCTCCCATACACTTTAAACCACTTCTAAATTATTTATAATGCCAAATACAATTGAAATGTCACATAAGCAGTTATTATATTGTATTGTTTAATTATTATATTGTATTATATAACAACAGGTGAAAAGCCTATGCATATTCAGTACAGATGCAAATTTTATGAATATTTTTGATTCATGGTTAGTTGAACTCACAGAGGCAGAACCCACAAATAAGGAGGGCAGACATGCATGTGTGTGTGTGTAGGTAGCTGGGTATATCCTAATGCCTGTATATATGATGTATATGTGTGTAAACTTGTAATTTCATACTTCACAGTTATTTTCAGAAACTCAAAAACTGCACCGGCAATTATAGCAATCTACAACAAGGCTGTAAGTGCTTTGATTGCATTACACAGACTTGCAGACTTAAAGCACTAATTTAGAAATTGATCACTATGCTTTCCTTAGCTTATAAACTCGGAGCAATTCATTCAATCTAAGTCTGTTATTTTAAAAAGATGAGACTGATAATATCTGCCCTTCTGAACTTTTACAGTGGTTGTAAGGAACATATAGGCTGTTGGGACCAAAACTCTTTACCTAAAGGAAGGGAGATGTGGTTGTTATCGTTCAAAAGTATCTTCCATACATTCAGGTCCTTTGCCGTCTAGACTACCAGGCCAACTTTGAGCATTAAAGGTAACAATGGTGGACTCCTTTATGACTTTCCATTAAAATGACTTATAGCCTTGAATCCTAAAACACTTAACACCTGAAGTAATTTCCCTCAGAAAATTCAAGAACCTTCCCTGCCATATATTTAGCCAATAAGTGTTTTAGTAAATGTGATTCTATACCAGGCACAGTAATAGACCTTAGAGAACCTAAGACAAAGAATTCAGTCCCTGCCTATCAAAGGCTCAGAACCTAGCAAAAAGAAATCAAGAAGTTTGGGTCTTGGGAGATAGCTCAGTGGGATAAGCACCTGTCTAGCAAGCACAAGATCCTTAGTTTGATCCTTGGTACTGTAAATAAAGAAAGAAAGAATAAAAAGTAAAAGCAGTAAAGTTTTATAAGTATATATAGAGGCTATGGAGACCAAACAGCCCAGAGGAGAAAGCGGGTGAATCTAGCCGCATAGCTAGGAAGTGTGGCAAAGGGTGCTGATGGCCTTCCTTTCCCCCGTACCACTCATACCAAATGGTCTTGTGAGTCAAATACTCTTTCTCACCTTTTGCTACTGAACATGTGACCCAGATGCACTTGATGAAATAGAAATATGAATTTATTTTTTAGTCTGGGAGAGTATTGCTCTCTTAATAAAAGGATTGAGGCAGATTGTATTTATCAAAAATAAGTAAAGCAGTATCTCCAATCTCACATATTTGTCTGACAATGTGGTATTAAGAGATGGAAACCACTAAGAGGTGGAAGCCATGTCCTCTTTCCTCTTCCTTTGATCCTGAAGTGAACTTAGTCAGCATCTTAGCCACCAGAGAAGGTAGAAGGGACACTAGGTGACATGTGAGGCTACATCATACAAGTGCTATGCCCTTCCCCCTTGCTCTTTTGGGGATACCTTCTTATCCAGACTTTTCCAAGAGATCTCAGAGGAGGCATTGTGTACAAAGGCTCTAAGAGACAGCCCCCTAAAGTCCCAGCCAATAGTCAGCATCAGTGCCAGACACATGGATGAGGCCCTCTCTTGATGGCTGCACTCCCTGGCCACTGAGTCACCCCCAATCTTCAAGTCTTCCCTGCTGAGAGTCCACACANTAGAGAGCAGAGTTAAATTCTTGCCACCACCATCCTCTGCACAAAACCCTGTGCTGCAGAATCTATGAGCATAATAAAGTGGTTGTTTTACGCCCGCCCTTAGCTTAAGAATAGCTTTCTTTACAACTATAATTACTGGAATATAGATCTGACTGGCATTTTGCTTTGTCTTTTCTTAAATCCTTGATCCTGGGATCTGGGAAAGTGGGGGACAGCTTACAGCCAGGTGCTTAAGGCATGCTGTTAACTTTGACTTCATTAATTTGTTGGACCAATACTCAAAACTGCTCATCTCTAGACCTCTTGGAATGTGGCAAAAATAAGCCAATTCTTATTTGTTTAAGCCACTGTATACCAGATTGTGTATTTGCTACTTGTGGTTAGAAGCACTCTTTAACCCATACAAGTGACCCATTTTGGAGAGATTTGGTAGATGATGGGAGGCTAAAATTCTGTTTTAAAATGTTGATGACTGTCTAGTCAGAATAAAATCAGAGAGAACGACAGTTGCCTGGTCTTCTAAGAAGTCTGACTGTGAAGAAAATGAAAGGCATGAATCGGGAGCTAGAGAGACCCTAGGGACAAACATTATAGCATAGAAAGAAATATCCAGTAGAGCCCAAAAGATTAAAAACTGGAGAGAGACCCATCATTGTTACAGTTTAACCCTGCACTGGCCCATTCTTATTTCAACAGGTTTAAGGGCTCTCTCATAAATTTTAGAAGAAAAGCTCTTTTTAATTGCTAACTTTTTATTATTTAATTATTTATGCAATTTTTTTCATGGGTCTACAACATGTACGGTTGCCCAGGGCCTCAAGCACATTTGGGACAGCTCTGCCACTGATATCTTTAAAGGAACAAGTTTTGAAAATGNCCCATGTTTTCCTTTTGTGGCATTCCATTAATAATACAGTCTATCCAACCAAACATTTTCCTGCTCCCATGTGCCATGCTTAGAAACAACATAAATTTATGGATACTTGTCTTAGGAGAACTATGCTTTGTTTGTTTTTTATTCAAATGGCCCTTGGGGTCCTATATCATTTACTCTATATCATTATTCAACTATTATTTGAATTATTGGTAGAAGCCTAAATCCTTCAGGTTTTTCAATGACGTATTTTGCCACATAGACTTGCCCTCAGAGGTCCACTAATACAATAGCCTTTTCCATCCAAGGAATATCCTTCTCTGTGAAATCCTTGCATTAGACTCCTACAGCTCCTCCCTTAAGTCCATCAGGCCCAGGTGTCCTCTGGCTGGCACCTATATCACAATACACTGGAAGATTTGAGAGTTGTTCTTCAAGAACTAAACCATGCCCCATAGCACCCAGATACTTGAGCACCTCAGTGGCCCACTATCGACAATGTCTTCTGTATAATCAACTGAAACACTCTTTCCACAGCAATTACAATTTGTCCCATCCAATTTCCCACCCACCTCAGAACTACAATGGTACCTACAGGATTAGCTCCAGATCAATCCCTGGGATACATTTCATGAGGCAAAGTCTTGGTATGAGGTCTTTAAAAATAACACAGTTGACTATAAAGGGTCCTCTTAGAGATGGAATGATCCTTATTGCTATGATCCTGACATCTCTCTGCTGCCCACAAGACCTCAGGATGTCTCTCTGAGGATTTGGATAACTAATGGTTAAGAGGGTAAAAGTTCATCAGTTCTCATGGATGCAGACAAGCAAAACAGGATCGCTAGTGCCATCTGTGTTGAACTTGAGGAAACTGGGCTTCAGCCATTGTTCTCTGTAAACCTTACCCAAGGCCAAGCAATGGGAAAATAGGATGTAAAATGAAGCCATTATTTTTGGCATAATTACAGATAAGGATTCCAGAGATATGGTTGATTCTCTCCCTGCATGTAAGCAAGGGTATCCACCATTATAGTGTGAGCCGGAGTAGTCT
>NDGN011485986.1:0-16066 GCA_002564285.1 Tympanoctomys barrerae
AAAAAAAAAAAAAAAAAAAAGAAAATCCCCCCAAATAACTTCAACTCTAAAAAGCTCTATTGGAATGGTATAAAATAATCTCATTTTTGTTAGTCCTTCTGGTCAGGGACAAAGAGGCTATGGAGTCCATAGATCCCATGGAGACCACTACAATGTATCTCATCATTTTCTCTACCCTTCCATGTAACTGTGGAATTGAAAACTTAAAACTGCCAAGGAGAGTGGTAACTGCATTCCACCCGATCTGTTAGTTAACACTCAATGGCTTGTCCAACAAACTTGGCTGCACAGAGGGAGCTGGGGCATACCTGCGACAGAGCAGTCAGAAGGGCAACCATGTCTGGGTCTCCAGAGCTCCTCTCTGCAGGAGGGTCTCGGTCCTGGAGCATTGGCACCTCTAATGAGGAAAGAAGACAAGCAATCAGGCACCAAGATAAATGGCAAAAACCCGAGAACTGCCCATCATCTCTGGCAAAAGGGAGCTATTACTGCCGTTACAGAAATCAGGAAACTCATCTAAGGTGTCCCTATCTAGAAGCTGATCAGAACGCCAAGAGCAACCCAAAACATCCCTACGTAGGCCTGGCCCATTCTGGTGGCTCCGTAGCTAGTGCTAGCTCTTTTCAACATCTGGGATTCTCTGGTTTCTCTCCATCGCAGTCTGCGGTTCCCCTGCTCCCTGTCCCCACTTCCTTCCTGCTCAGGCTTCCCACCGTTCTCCTGCAGGGGCTGGCACTCCTCTTCACAGTGTTGGCTCTGCCGTTCTGGTGTCCCTTGATCTGGGGTCTGGCTGGTTTCCTCATGTGATTGCTCAAGGGTCGAAGGCTGTGTTGGGTCCTGTAGCTCACTGGGGGATTCAGACTCTGTCCCTCGGTGCACTGTCTCCTCTGACAGGACTTCCTGCCCATGAACGTGGACGGTCACCTGGGAAGAATTCCAACTTCCAGTCACCATGGCGTCAGGAAGAAATTCCAGTTATCATCAGAGCTCACTTTAGAATCCACCTATGGAAAAACTCCCAGATGGATCCAGTAGAGCAGAAGGCTTAGATCTACCAGGGCTGCAAACAACTGAAAATGATGCTTACCAGGACAAGGCCAGGGCACTCAGGTGCTGTCCTGCTGTACTTCTTTCTCCCTGGCTTCAACCCTTGCTCCTATTACCCAGCGTGCTGAGGTTCCCTCATCCTTCCCTTCTCAACCTACCCTGCCTGAAGTCCTCTTGCCATCTGCCTTTCTGACTTACTGTTCTGGAAGCAGGGCTAAGATTGAGGGCCTAGGAGACTTTAGAGGAAGTCATAAAATTGGCTTCCCTAGGAACCTGGGGTTCAACATCCAAAGAAAGAACACCAAAGCCACCACGCAGACAAATCACACACACACACACACACCTCTGCCCTACAGGACTCAAGGACCTAGGAGCAACCCAAGGGCAGGGCTGATTAATGGACAGTTGTGGGGGGGGTGCTGCACCTCTTCCCCACTAACCCGGCTTTCGGGTAGATAGTCCCCCGCCATGTCACACAGATCAGGACTCCCCCTCCTCACCCACCGCCTTGGTCTCCTGGGCTGTTTCTGCAAACCCTCCACCAGTGTCACTGCCTCCTCGCCACTCTCTGGCCGCTGGCCCCGCACCCAGCTCTGCAGTTCTCCAGGCAGGACAGTGAGGAACTGCTCCAGCACAAGCAGCTCTAGGATCTGCTCCTTTGTCCTCCTCTCTGGCCTTAGCCACTGATGACACAGTTCTCGGAGCCGGATGAGAGCTTCTCGAGGGCTTGCTGCTTCCTGGTAGCGAAAACGTCGAAAGTTCTGGTGTGAGGTCTCCAGCACGGGGTCATCCCTCTGTAGGATAGACTCTGGCCTGCAGGTAAAGTCATCTTCCAGTTTCACCATCAGAATTCCCTCTTCTTCCCAAAGATCCTGGTCCTCTGGTTCCAAGGCTGTAGCCATTTCCTGGTTTTGGGATGGCTTTACACCATCTAGGTCTCACACTGGGACCCCTCCTTGTCTCAACCTGGACACCTCAAGGAGTTTCTCCCAAGGGACCTAAAGGGAGAAGTAAAACAATAGGATAAGCCTAGAATTATGCACAGGGGTAACAGTCCTGACTTCAATCAATATCCTTTGTATCTTCAAAAGAGTGAACCCTCTTTTCCCTAGTTGCCATAGCCTTTTCTTATTTTTACAATGAAACATCACTGGGATGGGCTAATGTATGATTTATGCTATGGTCCTATACTCCCTTTTCTAGGCAAGGTTCATATGCCATATGGAAACACTGAATACCTACCTATGCTGTGAACACGACCAATCCCATCTCATCTCTAAATTGGTTTTTTCCATTTCCTTCTTGCTGATGGCTTTAATTTTAACTTGATGACCTATGGATACTTAAGTGTTAAAAATTCAACATTCTTAATCCCAAGCCCACCCTTCTTCCTTCCTTGGCTGAGATCGCACTTGCTAAATAAACATAGCTTGTATGGTCTTTGGATTCAGTTTCTTTCCCATAGCTTACAGCTCACTGAACCAATTCTACCCCTTAATCCCTACATCTGTTTCCTCCATTGTCTTCCAAAGGGCTGACTTCTGTCCACTTCTTGCCTGCACACCTCAGGGCTTCCTAACTGGGCTCCTTCCAGTACTCAACTGTGAGCAACTGCAAACAACTACCCTGGAGCTTTTGTCATGCACCATTTGAGAACAGCCTAGGCAACTGGATCTTCAGAAATGCTACCTGCTGTACTACTGTGACCCGTGGTTGAGAAATACTGGGTAAGGTGTCAGGAGTGGTAGTCTGGAGTCAGATTGTCTGGGTTAAATCTGGGCTCTATGCTTTGTAGTGTGGGCCCAAAGGCCAGTGTTTATTTATATTGGTTTCCCCAGCTATAGAATGGAGACAATAATGATATCCATCCAAGAGTTGTGATGAAGATGAACTGCAATACTATGTTCGAAGTGCTTAGAAGAGTGATGGCACTTTCTAGTGTCAACTACTCTCTAAATTACAGTTCCAAACACTTATGCAGTAGTTACAAAGAGTAACTTGTTAGTAAGCTTAATCCCAAATCCTGGCTATGGCACATGAAGTTGCTTCAAAGGCAACCCTAACCTATTTTTCAAGCCCCATATCTTACCCTTTTTCTCTTCACTGCCCGCATACACCATAATTAGGCTCTGCTGACCTCCTGTACCTGGTCTCCCCAGCAGCCAGGTGCCTGGCAAAGGCTGCAAGGGCTGTTGGAATTTCTTGTGAACAGGTTCTTTTGCATTCTTTCCTTTATGTTCTTTCGGGTTCTCATCAGAATTACTACTGCTGCCATCAAATGTGAGCTGCCTGTCTCAGGCTGCTGGCCACTATATCACCAGACTGAGGTCTCTCAGCGAATCTGGCCCTTTAAGACTCTTCAATCACTTCTGATAGGTGAACAAACTTCTAAATGGGATCTGCTAGGTGACCTTCACTTTGTTCCCTTGGCTCTCCTCTCTAATCCTTAGTCAGATACAAAGATACAAAGTCACACACATACCAGGCGTGCACACACACAATGGGTTTGCAAATTTTCCCCTCACTCCATTGGCTCCTGCATTTATCTTTTTAAAAACATAAGTCTTTTTATTGATATGTGTTTGCCATATAGATCGATCACATTCATCAGGCAATTTGTACCTGTACAGAACATATCACCATTCTTCCTTTCTTTCCATTTGCCTCTCCTCCCCACTTATGCAAGCTTCATTTCTGTTTTTGTCTTTTGCTTCTCTTTCTCCTTCCCTGTGCCCCTCCTTGTCTCTTGTGCTCTTTCCATTCCCAGCATCTATGCTCATATCCTCTGCATGCTCATTTACCTCTTGGGCTTCTCATACAACAGGAGCAGTGTGATATTTAAACTTGCTGCACTCTCACATGCTGCCCATTCTTTGTATTTTTGAGTAGGGTAAACTTTGTCTTTGAAGACACAGCCTTGGGCTCATCCCTTCTAAGACGTTTTCTTCTATTCCATTCCCCCTACTGTTAGAAGCCACCTAAGTGCTTCTGGAGCAACCTGGGTACCTGCCACTGGTTCCACCAAGCCTTTTGCATCTCTTTTCAAGTGTCACTTCTTTCTCCCCCAACTGTCACTCCTACTGATAGCCGCTGCTTGAATTACTGTCCCTGGTGTCCCTTCTCTTGCCTTCAATGGGCTTTTCTGAAGAGGGTCATACCATCTGAAATGCCCTTTTCTACCTCCTTCATTTGCTTAATGCTACTCATTCTCTGACCTCTTGTTTTCAGATCCTTCCCTGAAACTCTTGAACTACACTGCCAAAGGAACTGAGCCTCCTTGGATACAGCAGGAATTGTGTTGCAAAAACTGCTCCTCAGGCTGCAGGATCTAGGGATCTATAAGGCTCCAAGGGCTGGGACATGCCACACCCTGACTCATGGCGGGCACACAACAGGTTTCACACCATCTGTGATGAATGCAGGGAACAATGACTGAGTTTTTATCATCTGTCCTTAAAAGGTCAGACACCATGTTGTATTAATCCTTATTCATTTGGCCAGAGAACAGTGTGGTGGACAAAGAAAGAAAGAACATGTTTTGTTTCCATTCTGAACAGAACTCTTAGTGGTTTCAGAAGAAATGAAACCATGATGAATCTTCGGGTTTCCCTGGAGGTGCTCCAAGTGCGAGTCACACAAAATCTGGCATTGGAAAATGAAGTGGTCTTCCCTTGAGCATTGAGTTAACGTTAATGAGCACAAAAGTAGACATGAAATAATATAATGCAACCATCGTATTGATTATGTACATAGCTTCCCAACACCTTCCCTTTCTACCCATGTTCTCCCCCTGCAAGGCAAGGGGAGATAAATGAATTGATATATAGGGTCTTTTGCCTTAAGAGAAGATCATTTATTGTCTTAAAGTTCAAGACCCAATGCTCATGAACTAGACTAGAAACTCTCACTGTTTTCATGTAGCACTAAGTTGAGGAGGTCTTTTTAGATACTAAATGACAAAGTTTTCTTAGAAGAAAACAGTGACTAGATTCAAATTATTAGTCCTAGAAGATATTGTTGTCTTTACCAAAGACATAATAGAGAAATTTAAACAGGCTGCTTGCTCAGGCCAACGAAGACGTTTTAGCAGCTCCTCTCACTGTACTGGAAGAGAAATGAAATAAACTGTTAACAGCATTTTCCAATGGTGTTGATTTGTGTCTTACATACAGACGTTCATCCATGCTTCACATAACAGGCAGGCACTTTGGACCTGACTTTGAATTCCTACACTCATTAGTCATGCGACATGACTTTCCTAGGTCTGTCATCCTTGAAACACAGCTAACACTGCTGTCTCATGTTGATGCTCAGGAACTACAGACACAAAGCCCTCAGCATAGAGTCCGGCATAGGTAGGTACTCAATATATTTTCTTCTTCCTTCAAGTTCTTCTACATTTCTTGGAGAAAGTAGGATTTAAATGGTAAACAGTCACTATGTTTCTGGCTAACCCTGCTGTGGGTCTAGGTGGCTTTCTTCTGCTTTGTCCAGGAATATGTGAGGAAGGATGGGATCCCACCTGTTGAACCAGAGGTCTGATGAAACAAGGTCTGGACTGTAGACTCAGTCATGATCAAAGGAGAAATAATCCTGGAAATCTTCCTTGGTGGACTCACAGTTCAGTGCGTGCAATCTCTGTGAGTCCTGCCAAGCAAAGGTGCCTTCCCTGTGCCTGTCACAGGAGTTTGTGGAAGAGGAGCTCAATAAACCTGTATTGAATTTAAGTAAGACTTTACTATTTCTCTTCCCTTAACCTGGGTACAGAAACACTGAAGATTCAGGTATCAATGGGTGCCAGGGATTCTGGGTAATAAATCGTTCTCCAGAATATGGGGTTCAACCAATGCACAAACAGCTACGGAGCCTCAAGTGCGTATTTCCTACTACTTCAGGTGCTGGGAGATTTAAAAAACACAGGTAGGAAATTGTAGGGACTTTTAACAATTTTGGTAATTCACAGTGAAAATTTACAATATGCGTATTATTTATATGTACAAATAAGAAACCTATCAAGAGAATTAAGATAAGCAAAGGGAAAATTCATCAGTTATCTCCTAAATTGGGCATAAAGAGATGAAACATTCACAACTTTTTATGTTTTATTTTTATTTATTAATTTTTTCTTACAGTTCTTGGGATCGAACTCAGGACCTTGTGCTTGCCAGGCAGGTATTTAAGCTGCTAAGTTATATCCCCAGCCCCAGAATCTTTTTTTTTTTTTTTTTGGTATTTAGTACAGAGTCTACAGGGTTTCACTACAGAGATTGGACTCATAGTGATTCTCCCGTTTTTAGCCTCCCAAGCACTGGGATGCGCCACCAAGCCCAGTCTCAGAACTGTGTTGTTTTTAAAAAGTACACTTGCTTTTACAAAAGAATATGTAAAATTACTTCCAAAAGAATAGATTGCTAGTTTGCAGCATAGAATTACTCACAAGGTCTGCCCCCAAATCTCTGCAACATGTATGCCACAATGTTTGGCCAAAGTTAGTGGTTCTCTAAGTGATGAATTCACAGGACCATCTACGCCACCAGAGGCCTCCTTAGAAATGCAAACTCTCAGGTTCCAGAGAAGACCTACTACCAGAAATTCTGGGGCTAGTCCCAGCAACCTGGGTTTAACAAGCCTTGCAGGTGCTTAAAAGACAATAAGCTTGAGAAGCACTACCTATTGCAAAGGAAGTAACTTGAACATTTGTACAGAAAAGAACCACCTTTGCTAGCACTGGCCAAATTAAAGAGGTTTGTTGATGACAGGACAGAAAGCGAAACCAGGGAAGTCTAGAACTATTTCATATCTACATCAAATTAACTGGAGAAAAATGTTGTAAGCCTGTAACTTACCTCATCTATAAATGCAATGCCTAAGAGTCCCTCACACTGTGGTAAGCCCTGCTGTGCGCCTGAACTGATTGTCTACTGCAATATAGTTAACAGAGACAAAGGGATACAGCTGGAGGAAAGAAGGGAAATAATATGAACTGTGGCTTTTAGTTCTAAGAGGAAAAATTCCCATCTTCCCTGCAACCCTGCCCACCCTCTTATGCTAGACAGTAAGAGCAGAAAACTACCCAACAAATGGCCACGAACACTAACTGCTCTGTCATCACAGACTTCTCACCAGCAAGCCTGCTGTAGCTAGAAGCCCACCACCTCCTGTACGCACCTTCTGGTTCAAGGCCCGTGGGGCAGCTTGCAAGAAGAGTTGCGAGGACGCAGGAAGGACGAAGTACTCCACTACATTCCTTATGACTTCGGAGTGTAGCTGCCTTGGGTGTCACCCGCACAGTTTGCACAGAAAATGCAACGGTTCTACGCCTAGCCTCCCAGCAAGAGCGAGGATACAGCACCCACCCCGCAGGACCAAAGTAATTCAAGAAGTGCTGGGTCTGACAGCTTCCCTCAGGGGCGGCCAGCACGAAGGCCACGGAGGACAGGTCATGAAAGTGTCTGAGACAAGAGCATCTGCTGCTCAGGAGGAAAAGGCATACTATGCTGTGGATACATTATGCTTTCGGAGGGCATAGAAATTAAACAGTTGTGCAGACAAGATGCAGATGGTCTACCGCTGCTGAGGAAAGGGTAGTGCTGAGAAAAGGCTGTTAGGGGCGGGGCGGGGCGGATGCTGCAAGCGGAGACAGCAGCCACTAGTTTAAAGCGAAGGAAGCTCGGGATCTGTCAGAGCGACAGCTGAAAAGCCACAGACCAGAAGGGCGCCGAAACCTAGCAAGACCACAGGTGATACGACCGATCCCAGGTGAAGCGTGTGCTGGAGGGGCTGGTGGTGGTGGAGGGAGTTGGGGCTCTCCGGGGGCGATTCGTGAGCAACTGAGAGGCGGGGAAAGAAAAGGCTGCGGAAAATCCGAGGGGCCTCGACCACTCCTCCCTTGATTCCGGGGAGGCAATAGGAGGGACCGGCTGTCTTTCTGCAGGCCCCAGGAAGGGACGGAGGGCGGCGGCTCGCTGGCCGGGAAGCCGGCAGCGCCGTCCGCGTCTCCAGAGGTTGTGGCGCCGGCCGCCGGGAGCCGTGGAGGGCACTGAGCCGGAGCCCCGCGGGCACGCCGCCGCCACCCCTTCCTCCGGACGGCGCGCCACCCCAGGCTCCGGGGGGCGGGGTCTCCGGTCCCTCCCCCTCCTCCTCGCCCCACCCGGCGCGGCTGCACCGGCCCGGCCCGGCCCCCAGCACTCACCGCTCAGGCAGCTCCGCCGGCTCCTCCCCTGCCCGGGGCTCTCCCCACCCTCTCCGGGCCGAAACCGCGGCTCCGGATCCGAGCCGCGCGGGGCCTAACGGGTCAGAACACGTGGGGCCTTTGCGCCCGGAACCGGAAGGGCCGCTCGCCCCGCCCCTGGGCGCCCTGGAGCCTTTCTAGGCTGCCGGAGGTTCGATTTACTCTGTGACTCATTTGGGTTGCCTCCCAGCTCCTGCCCTGCCCTCTCTGCAGTGGATGAGAGCTCTGGGTGTTAGTTCACACCCGTTTCTATTTCCTTTTATTTTTCCTTCGCATGCTCCGCCAAAGCTTGGCAGTGTGCGCAACAATTGGGTTTGAAGATGGCTCTTGCATTTACTTGGCAGGGCCTCAGGCAAATCTCTGTAAATTCAGAACTTGAATAAAAGTGGCTCTCCTCCTACTATTGCTCTGGGGCATGAGATGTTTTTTGTTTTTGTTTTTTTTTCCTTCTACTTCAGGCTGCCTGAAGGGCAGGTCTAGTGCAGCTTGTGGAGCTGGGATTCGAACCACGCTTCTATGCACCTGACTGCATTTGTCCAACTGAGCTATCCGCAAAGCCCCTTGCTCTGGGGTACGAACGACGCATTTCTTAAGAACTGTTGGGAACATACTAGAAGCTCACAGGGATGCTGGACTGCACTTTCTTTTTAACATTTCTTTGTGTTTCTTTGCTTTGTGCCCAAGTGGGTGACATTTCTCCCCATACCGGATACTTTCCTTCATTCCGTCTTGCCCGAGTCACGGTCCCCGAGGTCAGCGGGCCTGCTCTTCCCATCCCTTTCATACACATTTCATTTCCACTGGTTGCAATGCTGCATTCTGTTTGCCATGTTTCGAACTGAACTTATTAATCACTTTTGGAAGACAGAGATGTGTATTGGGGTTATTTAGAGTAACCAAACTCGAGGGATATGTATCTATATGTCTATAGATCTTTTGTACATATATAATAGAATTTATTATTTCTATTATTAGCTAGAAATAATATTTTACCAGTTGTCTGGGCATCTCTTAGCCCAGATACACACACACACGCATACACATTTGTTATGGGGATTGGCTTGTGACTACGGAGGTTGAGCAGTCCCTACTGATAGGTTAGGATTCAAAATTTCCCAGGCACCTCACCCCAAACACCCTCCCTCTTGGTTTCCCAGGCACCCTGCCCCCAAACTTTCTCCCCGTTGGCCCCATGCGGAGCCAAACCCAAAACTGTAGAACAGGTCCACCTGACTTTGACCTGGGCAAGCAACCACGAAACTCTCCTTTGTTAATATTATAAGTCCCCCACAGACCAGGTAGCCCTGCCAAGATTAGCTTTCCCTCAGCTGTTCCAGCCCGAAGTCACCCTCCCTAAAAGATCCTATAAAGTCTCCTGTCCTGGCTTTGTTCACAGCTGTCTTGGTCTGCTACACAGCCATCCTGCTTGATGCCCCCAATAAGTCTTCTACTTGTGTCAGAATGCCTGGTCTTGTCGATTGCGTGGGTTCATACCTAACACCCATCTCTGCCCCCAACCCCAGGAGCTGGAGGTTGGCAGTATAATTCAGGTCCATGCTGAAGGCCTGAGGACAGAGGTACAAGGATATCCTTGTAGCTTTTTTCCTTGCTGAGACAAAATACCCAATATCCAAACTTAAAAAAGGAGAGATTTGTTTAGCTCACAGTTTGCAGAGGTTTCAGTCCATAACCAGCTGGCTCCAAGACAGGCTGGCTTGGCAGAGGACCATCTCAGAGAACAGCTGTGGCACCAGTAAGGAAGGGAGAGGAGAGTCTTTATGTCCCTTAGATTGTATCCAATCCCAGTATTCTAATCCCAGTATTGTTACTGGGATTAGAATTGTGCCAGGGGACTGATTTAGCAATCACATGTGTTTAATCCCAACATCACACTCTAGATTCAGCCACCTCTGTAAAAGCCCCATCTATGACCACAGGGGGCTTTAGGGGAACATCTAGATGTAAGCTATAACAGAGGATGAGGTAGGTGCTGACATAAGTCCTGGAAACTAAAGGCAGGAGAAGAGGGGGCTGTGATGTGGGGGCAGGAGGAGCTTGATGTCTCAGTTCAATTTGATTTTCCTCTGCCTTTTTATTCTATTCTGGCCTTTGACTGGATGAGGCCCACCCATTGGAGAGGGCAATCTTCTTTACCCAGTCTACTGTTGAAGGGCTAATCTCTTTTCCTTACAGATTAGCTAGAAATAATATGTTACCAGTTATCTGGGCATTTCTTAGCTGAGACACATAATTTTATGACACATTAAATTAATCCTTTCAGAAAAGGAATATACAAGTCATGAAAGCCCATTGTGTGCCTGATGTGATAGAATAGGTAGTTAGCTGGAAATGAGCTGGACCTGCAAAACTGGCATAAAGTCCTAACAAAAAATTTCTATAAATGGTGGTGGCCTAGATATCTTGAGTCTGAGGGGACCATGAGTCCAAGAAGAGCATTTTTTACCCCCTTGCAAATTCCCCCTTCTTATCTAGTCTTACATGTTTTGATCCCACACAGTCATGCTTTGGGGTCACACCCAAGTGAAGCTGTAGTGGCTAGGCCGGCCAGTTAGGCCTCACTTGCGTGTCTTTGTGCTCGTATTGTGGCTTTGACCCCCACGAGCTTTGGCCAGCATGCTTCTTCTGCCAAAGCCTGTGTGGTGGGCATGCAAAGCCTCCTCTTCGCACTTGTGGTTGGAGACTCCTAACTGATTTGAAGAAACCCTCTAATACCCACTCACTGCCGCTCCCTGACTCTAGGAAAATGAAACAAAACCCACCTCTAACCCTTGTGGCATTTTCCATCTATGGGCGTCTTCTGCTTTCTCTCTTTGAGGTGGGCTTACGTCACTGACAGCGCCACTTCTGCCTCCACCTGCTTGGACCTCTCCCAAGCGTATTATCTTTATGAAAGTTAGCCTTGTTTACAGTATTTTTTTTTTTTTCCTCTTGTTCAATAAAAATGGCTGCTGGAAACCATTTCTTTCTGACTCAGCCCTGTTTGGGGATCCCTCTCCTCCGAGTGAACCTTCCTGGGGAGCATCTAAGAGGCAAAACCACCACACCACCCAGAACAGCCACCAGCCCAGGCTGACCCCAACTTGCCAGTACCACATGCTTTTTCTGTATATCCCTTTTGATATTTTAAAATATTAATATGAAGTGTATAAAGTACATATATTGCTGTAAACATTCAAAATGTATCGATATTAAAGAAGAAAATTATTCAATGACATTTGTTAAAGCACAGCAAGAAATATTTTATTCAGGACCCTCATAGTAGACATAGTTTAGGAACGAACACAGTAGTGTAAAAAAGTTTATTTATTTAGGCTATGGATAAGGAGCTAGCTAGGGAAACAGCCGGATGAAAAGTTTTTAAAAGCTTTTTTTAATTTTATGAGCAGAATATATTTATTGAGAGAAAGAAAGCTCCTGTCCAAGAGAGGGACAGGAGGGGGAGCCGAGCGGGTAGTTTCCCTGGGAAGTTGTCTCTTCCACTTTTTTTTTTTTGGCGTACTGGGAATCAATCTCAGGACCTTGCAGTACTGCCAGGTGCTGTGCCACTTCATAGGAACTTGTAGAAGGGGCTCTATTAGATCAGGTAGATAGTCCACAGTGCCAGTCAGCATGCTGTAAGGCAGAAGTGAAATGGCACGGTGGGTTGGCAGAGGAAAGCAGAGGGGGTGAAAGAAAGATCAGGTAGGTGGAGAAGCCCTTCCAGGCCATGGTCACGTTGACCCTTCTTTTCCCACCAGCCCCTGCCTCCTAACAGCTCACCACTTAGGTGTCCCTGTGGTGCACTTGTAGGTAGCTGGATAAGAGCAATGGGGAGAGGAGCCTCCTGTGGGGCAGAATGAAATTTTCCATGCTGGAGACAAACTTCCCTCTTTATATATACTAGAGGAAGGCAGAGAGTACTGTAAAGGCAGGAAGAGTGGGAATATTAAGAAGACCTAATCAGAGAAACTTTCTTCATTTAAAGTATGTAAGCAGCGGGTAAGAATGCCCCAAGGGTAGGAAGCCTGGCAAAATGCAGAGAAGGAGCCTGAGAAGCAGTCACCGGGACACTCCTATGAGCAACCTGGCCCTCTCTTTGGGCTGTCTTTCCTATTTTGCAATAAACCCTCTTTTCTCTAAACTAAGATTGTATCCCTATTATACAAGCTGGTCAGGCTGCGAGAAAGCTCTGTCGGCTAAGAACTGGAAAATTCAAGTTATCCAAAATCCCAGCCTGTGAACACATAAGGCTCTTGGGGGACACCTGGATATAAACCATAACAACGCACAACAAATTAACGGTGATTATTTAATTAGGGTTTGCCAAATTGTGATTGGTATAGTTAATATGAGATACAGTGCGCTACGATACCTGGTAACTGGGAGCTCTCACCCTGGTGGCAGAACTGGCAGAGAGGGAGGGGGTAGGGAAAGCTCTTCGGAGCAGTCACAGGAGCAGTAACACTTGAGTGGGCCTTGTAGGATGACCAGGCTGGGTGGCATGGAGGGTTGGATATGGGGTAAGAAAGAGAAACAAGGGGCTAGGGAGTTAACTCAGTAGAATAAGCATTTGCCCGGCAAGGTCAAGGGGCCTGAGTTCAACCCCTGGTTCTGCCAAAAGAAAAAAGAAAAAAGAAAAAAAGAAAAAGAAAAAGATGTATGAAAAGCCCCTAAAAGGGGAGGAAGCTGGGGGTATTGGCAAAGTTGAGAGGGGATTAGTGTAGCTGAGGTCAGGAAACCAGAGAGAAGTGTGTGAGGTCTGGGATTGTGCACGGGGTCAGATCTGATGTGCCGACGCTCTACAAAGCAGATCAAGTATCAGATTGAGTAATATCTTTTGAGTTAATGGGAATTCATAGAAGACTTAACTAAACAACATGATATTCTTCCTAGCTGTGGAGGAGTACTTTTGGGCAGGGAGTGAACGAGATTAAATGTGGAAAGATAACTTGGAAGCTGATACTGGAGGTCAGGTTCGTGTCGCAAGAGGATGGTAAGAGATGGAGGGCTGCCTTGTTTACTTTTCTCTCATTGTGGAGACAAAACACCCAACACCCACAAGTTACAGGAGGAAAGGTTTATTTAGCTCACAGCTTGTAGCAGTTTCAGCCCATAACAGGCTGGCTCCTAGGCAGGATGGCATGGCTGACAGGCATCACATAGGAGAAATTGTTCATGTGCAGAAGACAGCAAAAGCAAACAAGGGGTGACCACAGCTCTTTCTGTCCCTTATGTCTCATCCAGGCTACTCAGGGAGGTAGCACTCGCACCCTTACTCCTAGTGCCTTTGGTCCTAGCCTTGCACCATGAACCAGTTGCACATGCTGTATGTCCAACCATCTCTGCAAAAGTCCCACCTATGAGTGCTTGAGGCTTTGGGGAATCATCTAAACACAAGTTGTACAAAGACATTGTTTATTTATTTATTTATTTAGCACTATTTGACAATGTTATGCTATAGACCTACAATGTCCCCCAAGGCCAAGCATGATGGTTCACATCTGTAATCCCAGCACTCTGATGGCTGAGGCAGGAGGATCACAAAGAATTTGAGGTCAGCCTGGCATACACAGCAAGATCCTGTCTTAAACAAACAGCACAACAACAACAACAAGAACAAAAATAGAATGTTCCTCCCAAAATTTATGTGTTCAAAGGCAGGGCTTTGGAAGGTGTTTGGATTGTGAGTTTCCAGTACCAGTAGGCTATGAGGGTACCAGGAGATCAGGAGGATACTATATAGTTAACTCACTGGGGAATCAATGGCTGATGTGCTCTTAGGAGGTGGGGCTAGATGGCAGCGATGAGTAGCTGGGGCATGGCCCACAAGGCTGTGTTCTGTTCCCAAGCTTGACTCAACTCTGTTTACTGGTTGCCACAGGTTGAGACACTTCCACCATGCCGTTCCTGCCTCAGTGCTAGTCAACTGAAGACTGAACACACAGGAGCCGTGAGCCAATCTGTGGATGTTTGGTATTTATCAGAGTGATTGCAAAGTGACCAATATCGATGAGGAACAGAAGACTATTGCTAGGAAATGATTCGTTGCACATTTGGAATAGAGAGAGGTTATTTTGCCCAAATAAAAGAAATGGCAGAGTATTTAGTAAAATCAGCTCAGTGGACAGTGTGTGCAGAGCTTGTGTGGTGACACATTTCTGTGACCTTAGCACTGAGGGAGGCTGAGGAAGGAAGAACACAAACTAGACTCCTGTCTGAGCAGTTTAGCACCATCTTGCCTCTAAATTAAACACACACACACACACACACACACACACACACACACACACAGTGTTGGGGATACAGCTCAGTGGTAAAGCACCCTTGGATTTGAGTCCAGTGCTGGTGGCAGAGTATGCAAAGGAGCTGTCCAACGCAGATCTGTCTGAATATAAGGTGTAGAAACTGGGTGGCTTTGGCAAAGCTATATGTACACAGAATTTTGATAATTGGAGCCCCATTTTTGTAATTGGAGAATAAATTATAAATTGAAGTGAAGAATGGTAACTACACACTTTGGTAAATATGTAATTATCTCCAAACCTATCTATATGATTTTTGTAGTCAGTATTGGCCAGAGAAACAGATTTAATGCACGACACAGAAATTTGCAAGATGAGCTCACAACGATTTGCTCCTAGAGCCAGATGTAGAAGAGAGCAAGATCTGCCCCTGTGCTAGAGAGCTAAAGCGTGCAGCTGAGTGCCTGGAGCCCGGGGCATGTCCCATACAAGTTCACAAGGCTGAGGGACATGCAATGGAAGACTGAGAGTTCCAGAAAGCCTGAGGGCAGCTGATGGAGGACCTAGAGTCTGTGCTAGTTGGCTGCAAGGCTGGCGAGGGAAGCCAACCATCTGTGCCTGAGGGCCAGGAGATGATGTCCAAGGTGAGTGATGACCAGAGCTCTTTGGAAGAGAACAGAAACCATCTCCGGAGAAGGCAAGGACCAGAGCTCAGTTGAAGCCCCTCAGAGCAAAACCAGTAGTGACAAAGCTCTTCCAAGGAAAATCGGCTGAAACCCTTCCTTCCCATTCTCCATAGATAGCCTTCCTATGACAAACCTCAGCTGGATCCCCCACACCCAGGCCACACTGACTCAATTCAGCTGGGCATTTCCCACTCGTATCGCTAATTAGTCAGTTATCCATCACAATTATGCAACCGCAAGTACAAACACGGAAACAACACCCAGGATTTGGAGGCAGATTTATTTATGTCAATGGGAACTGACTGGGATCCTTCTCAGAATATCAGGCCTTGATCTCTGGTGCTCTAAGGCTTTAATATGATGCACAAGCAAGAAGGACAAAGGAGAGACAGAACAGCCTGGCATGTCTTCTGATTAGCCAGCAGGGCAAGGTCATTGGTTACAAGGGTAGGTTAATGATCATCAGTTCATGAAGCTTGGTACAGTGGTACAATCCGGAATCCTGCATGTTCAGTTATCCTCTCTTGTTTACAGGTGTCAAGAAAGTAATTACAAAGCCATGCAGCAGTGCCAGAGCTAGGTAGCTTCAAAAGAACAAAGAGTCGTAAAAAGAACAATTTCTCTTGTACGGTTGTTCCCTTTCCGTTGTACTTCACATATTTTCATATTAGAGCTTTAAAACCTTTTTTCTAAGTTGGCTAGGCAGTTATGAATACTACAGAATGATAATATCCTGATGAAAATGGAGATAATTTAGAGGTACACCTTAAAAGAGACAGAAAGAAATCCAGTGTTGTGATGGGGACAATTTCACTGTTGATAATATTTCACCCTACAGTTAGGATTCAGATGTGACATGG
>NDGN011485988.1:0-12756 GCA_002564285.1 Tympanoctomys barrerae
AATTTATACTCCATTTTGTTCTACTTTTTCATTAAAACATTTTGATAAATTGAAAGTTTAAAATATTTCAGTTTGATTTATATTTTGAAAGAATCTAAGCCATTATGAAAATTGTGTGTTTAAATCTATAATTTCAGATTTTTTATTCTACAGAAGAAAAATTTCAGCAAGGCTCTGAGAAGTCTAGAAGGGCTGGCCATTATGCTTTAAAAGGACAGGACAGCAGAGCTGGGAGGGCTCTGGAATGACTGCTGAGGAAGCAAAGCACTCTGAGGGTGCACAGTGCCTGGATTAGGAGACCTATGTTGAGCACCTTCGATCAAAACTGACCCCAGCTCCCCAGGGAGCAGCTATACCAAGTAATGTCTTGCTCACTAATGTACATCCTTTCATTGCAAGATCTCATTGCAAGAAGTTTTAAGGTTTTCTTCCCACCAAACTATTTTTATATTTCCTGCAGGTTCTTCTAAAAAAGTAATCTATATTTGAGCTAATAAGTTGTTTTATACACGAATTTCTACATGTGATAAAGCTAATGTTGGCCAAAGTGTGTGTGTGAATTGAGACTATTTGTCAGTTGATCTACTATGTAAAGACTAAAATGGAAATTTTTTCGACCTCTGTAGTTAAACCTCAATCAGGAGAACTGTCTCTGATGCTGGGATTTCTTACAGTGTCCAACATGTAGATAAATACAGATTAGTATTCAGTGGCCCTAAGTTCTTCCTAAGCACACTTTAGTTTTAGTGGCATACATACAGTAAGGTTGGGTAAAACTGAACTAAATTGAATGCAGCATTTCAAATACCTTAATTCATAACCTGTTTTTCAGGGAAGCTATACTGTATTCATTATATTGCTACCATATGATTTTGTTCTTCTAAAATATAGGATAAATTGTTTGCATGTTTTGGGCCTGTGTCTGCTAACTAAAAATTGCAGGATGTGTCAAGAAAAAAATATTTTTAATGGCATTTTTTGTGGTTTTTTTTTTATAAAAAATGAATCAATCATTCAGTGTTGTATGAGAACACATAAGAGTAACAGGTTGCCCCACATGGCCAAGCTTACTTGACTTTGCATTCTTACAGTTTGATGTAATTTTTCAGAATCACCGTTTTATTGTCTTATATATAGACTGGTTTCTGTAAATCTGTAATTCTGCTTTGCCCTGAGAGATTGCATGGTCTTTGAAATTTTAAATATATATTTGTGTAACATTTCTTAAATATAAAGCTTACCTTCCACAGTAAAGTAATAGAGACTATTTAAAAGAAGCCATTGGGGACTTAACTATTTAGAAGTCAACGTGAGTTTCTTTACTTGCATTTGCTAAAGATTAGAATTTGTTCTTTTTCAAATGTAATAGTAACAGCAAGTTTAAAATGCAAATCTAGAGCCAGGGATATAGCTCTGTAGCACAATGCCGACTTGGCACTGATCCTGAGTTTCATTCCTGGTACAAAAACACAAGTCTACTATACAAGTTGTGATGTCATCATTACCAAGATCTATGTAGGATTTTGATACACAATTATAAGTGTCAAAATTTTCCTCATATATGCAAGTTTTATTTTGATTTTTGAGACAGGGTCTCACTATGTAGCCCAGGCTGGCCTCAAACTCATAGTGATCCTCTTGCCTCAGCCTACTATGCAGAACTTAAACTGTACTTCTTTGAGCTCAGTAGTTTCTCCTGAAGCAGAATAAATTGAATTTGGCATTGGATGATGTTCCATGTGCTGTGACTTAGTTTTGTTTGCTTTTGAATATTTTGCCAAGATTTATAAAAGGCTGAAGATATTACTCTATTCTTGAGCACTGACAAGATTAGACAATGTTTTTACATAATTACTTTAACTTGTATTTTCCTTTTTAGGGACCATTCATTTGAATATTAAAAGTACAGTTTGACAGGATAAATCCTGTACTGAAATTTTTTGAACATTATTACTCACCAGGCACTGAAATGTACCATAATAGAGTCTGCCTGGAAATGGAAAGGAATTTTAGAATTCAAAGCTCCTGTTTGTTGAGCATGGCTCATATCTTTTATCTATACTTGTGTACTTGCCATGAACCACTAAGCCTGTGTTCTATCCATAGAGCAGGCTTAGGCTGGTTAGGGAACATTAACATACCCAAGATTATCCAGCAGTGCGAAGCCACAAACTGTACCTATTTTTTTTTTAAGTGTTTCAACTTCAGGGAGACTTTTAAAAATCAAGTTTATACTTAAACATTTACATTTTGATACTCTTCTCTAAGGCAAACCAGGCTACTCACTGGGTTTATTATGTATCTTGGAATTTTGAAACACTTGTTTCACTTTTGTCTGATTTGACATAAAATCAAATCACCACTACAATTAATACAGCTCATCTTTATGCTGTTTTTCAGCGGCATCCCAGCATTGTGCTAAAGAGCGTAGACTTTGAAGTCAAGTTCTTGGGTCTGAATCTGGGACTTGCCTCTTTCTAGTTATATGAACCAATCGGAGTGCCTTAGTCTCCTCTCTACCTCAAAGGGGGATTGTGAAGGTTAAAGTGATATAGATAGATAGATAGATAGATAGATAGATAGATAGATAATGTAGTAAAAAAAATCAGTTATTACTCTGCTCTAAACCTCTGCATTAAAATCTGATAACTAGTACAAGAATGCTGAGTATATTCTTGTGTTCTATTCTTTGTCCTTGAAATCATTTAACCAGAATTGTGCCAAGTCCACATATAAACAGTGAAAATGATGGTATAATTATAAAATGCTTGGAGTACATTCATCAGAAGATTTACAAGCATTTTTAGAATACCTCTCTTGGGCCATAAAGTATACTATTAAAAATTAAGTTTTGCCATGTGTGGTGGTACACATCTATATTCCCAGTACTTGGGAGGCTGAGGCAGGAGGACTGCCAAGAGTTCAAGGCCAGCCTGAACAAGACCCTACCGCCAAAAATATAAACAATTAAACTATTAAGTATTAGTGAATGTATACAAATGTATATACTACTAACAATGTACTATGACTGATTCGTTACCCTAGTCTACTATAGAGTCCAGTATTTCTTGGTGTGCTTACTGTGTGTCACAGTGATGGTGCATATCATTGTTTTAACTTGAAAATTGTGATTCCAACTTGTAAGATTCCACAGCTTATTTTAAGTGATGCTTTTGCTTTTGTAAAATGTCAGCATACCAAAGTATTTACATATTTATAAAATTTTATTAAATCTTCGCAATCATTTGTGAACTTTAAAGACTCACAAAACTGTACATGATACCTTAGCCAAGAAAATTCTTAGGCATTTTCTTTAATTTTACCATTGTGTTCATACCATGGTTCCTAAGTGATAACAGCTTTTAAGATGTGGTGCTGTTTTTCCCTAAAGCCATCAGTTATTGCAGTAGATCCAAGTTTATTTGTACGACCCAGGACAGTGTGTCTGCATTAGATGTTCTCATACACTTGAGATGTATTCTGCTGGTTGGGTGTGTGTCCTGCAGCAGTCAGACCCAGTTAAGTTGTATTCAGTTCCTCTCTATTCTTGAGTGACTTTCTGTATCTATGCTAGTTTCTTTTACTGAGAAAAGGGTGTTAAAACCTCTAAAATTGTGTATCAATTTGTTTTTGCATTATTTTGAAGCTTTAAATGCATAGACATTTAGGATTATCTTCTCAATGAACTGAACCTTTTATCATTAGGAAATGGTCTGATGTGAATATAGCCACTGCAGGTTTCTTCTAATTTCTGCTTAAATATTGTATATTGGCCCCACCCTTTTACCCATGTAGTATTTGAGTTCAAATTCTTGTGGACAGCAAGTAGCTGATTTTTTTAACCCTGAGTATTTCCCTTGGTGTGCACTTAGACAATTTACATTTAGATATTTAGATTTAGTTCTGCTATACCATGTGCTATTCTTTTTCCATTTACCTCTATTGCCTACCTTTAGTTTTAGGGTTTTTTAGTCCTGAGTATTGAACTCATATCCTTTGCACTGAGCTGTATTCTTGCCCTTTTTGGGACAGGATCTCATTAAGCTACCCAAGCAGGACTAGGACTTTCAACCCTCTTGGCCTCAGCTTGTCTCAGTGTTGGTTACAGGCATATGTGACTGTGCCTAGCCATTTTGAAAACTTTTTATTTCACTGTAACTTAATTTCCTATAAAAGTTTTTTTCATGGTGGCTCTAGGATAGGGTGTTTTAATTCTTAAATATCCAAGAATGAGCTTATTCTTTTTTCAACTACTATACTCTCACCTGTTGCTAGCCTTTCATATAAGTATTGTAAATGCTCTTGTTTAGGTAGCTCAGCTTCTGGAGTTGAGGGAATTTCAAAATCAGAGGAGCTCTGTGAATCTGTGTATGTTCTATGATTTGGCAACCTTTTTTCCTCAAGTATGTCATCTTCTCTGCTTTTCACATCACTGGGAATATCATTTGGGGAAAGTATATTTTGTTCCATCTGAGAGACAGGGACACTGTCCTTGACTTTTGGTCTGTGGACACTTTTGTTCAAAAAGCCATTATCTCCATTTCTGTCTTGCGATGATAACAAAACAGTATCTGCCTGGCTATCCCAGCCTTGACTTCCTTGTTCAGTGATATGTGTTGACTGAGAAGAATTCTGGGAGGAGATATGGGTTGATTCTCCATCAGAGTCACTAAAAAGCTTGGGTGACTGAGATCCCCTAGTCTCTGTGGAGGAAGGAAAGTTTTCCAAACCCTCATCTGTGACATTATCATTTCTTTTAAAGAATACTTCCCACTGGGGTACATCTGCATCAGCCTTTTGCTGGGGAAGCATTACAGGGTCCAGATCCTGCACTGAAGCTGAGATTTCTGATTCTTCTTCACTTTCACTGTTAGATTCTTCACAGTCTATGAAGTTGGCTACAAAAGAGTTATGTACACCTTCTACTTCACAACATCCTGTGCTTTGTCTCAGTTTTTCAGATGGGTTTTTTGGTACTGCAGTCAACAAGACAACCTCAGGATGGAGAGTTAGCTGATATGGCAGCTTGTGCCTTAAAGGTACTGGCAGCGGGTCGTCAAAAAGGTCATCTTCCTCCTCTGTGGGACAAACAAAACAAGATTATTGGAAATGAAGTCATTTTAATTTGTAGTGTTTATCTATACTTTTGATTCTTGGAATTGAAAAGAATTGGAAAGGCCACCCCTTTTTTTGTTTTGTTTTGGGCCACTCTGTTTTTGTTTTTTTTTTAGATGGGGTCTTGCCATGTAGTTCAGGCCTTGAACTCACTAAGTAGCCTTAGACCTGTGGTGATTCTCATGCCTCAGCCTCCTCAGTGCTGTGATTACAGACATACGCCATGATACCAGGCAAGGAAGCTATTCTTTAAAGAGAAATTAGGGGTAGGGAGATAGCTTGGTGGTCTTATTAATAAGCAGCTGCCTGACAAGCACGAGGACCCAGCTTCAATCCCCAGTACCACATGCCATGCTTGGCTGAAAGAGCAAGGTGGCACACACCTGTAATCCCAGCACTGGGGAGGCTGAGAAAGGAGGACCAGTACAAGTCCACGCTGTGTAGTGCAACCCTGTACCAAATAAATCAATGACTAAATAAATACATAAATGTATATTTTTTTTAATTTTTAAAGAAATTAAAAGGCCTTTCATTCTTGGGATAGTCTGAACAATCTAATCTCCATTCTTCTGGTACTTTTATAGTGCCACACTATTAGTTGAAAATATAGGTCAGTGAAAAACTTTGTCTTATCCGAGAGTGATTCTAGAGAACCACATAATTTTCATTCTGCTCATCAACCAAGTTTCCAAACCCTGTGTTTTCTCTAAATAGCAGGTGCTGAGTAAGTTGGATGAATAAATTGAAAAAAGATGTTACTTTTATTTCCTAAGTTTTCTCTTTGTGGATATTTTATTGATACTTTGTACACAGGTTGTAACAGATCCTTGGAGAGGATAAATCAACTTTAACCAAAATATTGAAAGTCACCTTGTCAAGCGCTAAGTCAACAAAATTGATTTTTCCTCAGTTTCACAAATGCTGCATCAGCGTACAGTAAAGCCAGTCCACTTAAATTATGAAAAATGAGGAATCCTGACTTGGTGAGTAAAATTCTCATAAATGTAAAGTCATGGAATCGCGGTGAGAACAAACATTTTCCTCAATTTTAACAACACTTCACCTAGGAAGCAAATATAAGGCCATGAATTTGATGTGAACTTCTTGTCTACTGCTGAGCGTTAAACTGCAGTGACCTGCTTCCCAGTGATAAAGGATGAAGCTAAGCACTGTACTATAATGGTCCCCAAGCCTGTTGTCCAGCTCCCAGGAGAGACAGGCTCAGAGAAGACATGTCTGCACATAGGTCAGACCTCAATCTTAAAGGCCACCATTCAGTTAGGGTTTATAATTGATCTTACCATTCATTCATAAAGGATTTAAGGTGACTAATATGTTTAGCTACTGCATTTGGAATCATTGTAGTGTCCAAGACAGGGATTTTATTTTAAACCATGGGTTCTGATGTTTAGCTCTGCCACTGGTACACCAAAGTCACCATTTTAGAAAATGGTTTTATACTGTCTCTTAAGTTAGAAAATTCTGCTTCTAGATCTGTGACTAGCAGTGTCATGTTTCAAGTATACTCCTTCAGAACATTTTTAAAACAAGGTTTCTATAGTTGGAAGTTGACTGTCATTATGCTGATAATAAAAGCACCAAGACCCAGTAAGGAAAGGAGAAAAGTCATAAGTAACTCATTTTCCACCATTGTACATTGTTTTGTCTAAAAATTTGTAAAATCGTACAAGAAAGCAGTTGTCAATATGTAGTTTCACTTCCACAGTTCAACCCAACAATGGGATGCAGATCAGATTTATAAAAGTTGCTCATCCCATTATTCATAAAACAAGTACAAAAATTACCTGAATGTATGATAAAGAATAAATGTTCTTAATTCAGAAGATGGATGGTCATGGGAGGTATGCAACTATTAATAAGTAACACAAAAATGTCCTAATGAAGTGACAACGCCTCTATGCATATATGTAATACACAGATACATAAAAAGTGGTACAAGTTGCTCCTCAGGCTATGCATCTATATATATAGTTTTACAGATACCACACTATGGAAATACTTTCATCCTTAGCTTGAGACCCTCAAGTGCCCTTTCTGTCCAGCGTCTCCAGTCCATCATCCAGAGTCCCATGCAGCTGAGCATCAGGGCATCACTCCAACATTATTGTTTTCACTGATTGAAGCCTATACAATGTGTTTTTAAATGTTCTCAACATCATTCCTGAATTTTGTGAATATGTGTAAATAAACATAAGGAAATACATTAAAATGCTAATGAAAATTTAAATTTGTGTCATTCTATGTAGAATTTTGTTTTCCAAATTATAGTATATACTGCTGTTCTAAGAATAGTCATAAAAGAGTTCTGTGATACTAAATAGAATACTGGTAAGTTATATAGAGGAAAAACAAAACAAAGCATTTTTCTAATGTGATACAGGGTTTTGCTACGCAGTTCAGACTTGTAGTGATCCTGTCTCAGGCTACCCAGCGCTGGAATTACAGGTGTGCACCACCACACGTGGTTCCAGAGCCAGCACAATATGTGGTACTGGGAATCAAACTCCGGTCCTTGCTCTTGCCAGGTAGGCACTTATTCTAGACCACAAAGCTATCTCTCTAGCCTTGAATGCAGCTTTAGAAAAAGAGGCTAAGAATGACTTCTGAGCTCACTCTTGGATTTTGAGACCAGAACACAATCTGACCTGACAGGTATGTTGACACTGGCTTGACTCAACAGCAGTAAAGTACCTGAAAAACTTATCAGTAAACTTGTAGAGATGAACACAGAGGTGTTGAAACATACTCAACAATATTTACAAGGCCTGTTAGATACATGGACTATTCAATATGATGACGTTGCTTATAAAATTCAACTAAAAATATCTAGGTAATATTAGAAGTGTTTAAAGAAAACAAAGCAGGAGGGTCAGGAACAAATAAACATTGAGCCAAAAATTCTTAACAATCTTATTCTAATCGAAAAAGACATTCCTCATCAGAAACAAGCGTGGGAAAAAAGAAGTGTGGATGAGGTAGATGCAAGGGACGTACATTTCTTTGTTCCTTTCTTTCTCCAGGAAAAAAGGACTTCTAGTGTGCCTGCTAATCTGCATATGGGGCCTTGAGGAGGTAGTGAGTATAGGTGGATCATGTAAGAACTCCAGCTCTGCTACAAGCACAAGAGAGAAGGAAGCCAATGTAAAACACAATGAAAGTGACTTTTCATACCCTTCATCTTGGACTACCAGCCTCCACAACTATTAGAAATGGATCTGCCATTTAAGCTTCCCAAATTGGTGTTTTGTTACAATAATCAAGCAGACAGAGTAAGAGACTACATGATTCAGAAATTCCATCCCGGTGTATTCAAGAGACAAAGACTAGTACTTGAACTTCCCCTAGCATAATTGTAACTAAAAAATGAAATCATCCTAAAATACTCACCAGTGAATAGATAAAATGTGGCATACCGCAATGGAAATTGGTTGGCAATTAAAAGGAATGCTGTTTTGTTTTGTTTTGTTTTGTTTTGGGGGGGGGGTGTTTTAGTACAAGGTCTCACTACACAGATTGGACTTGTAGTGAGCCATCCTGTTTTTCAGCCTCCCAAGCAGTGGGATTACAGGCACACACCACCATGCCCAGTTGCAATTGCAACTGGGGAGTTGGGGGTGGAGGGAGGCAGCAAGGCAGGCCAGGGATCGAACTCCTGGCCCCTGCACCTGCCTAAGAGGCACTTTAATCTGCTAAGCTATCTGGCCTGCCCTTATGAATGTATTAATACATATGGTGCACCTTGAAAACATGAAAGCCAAGCACTAACTCCACATGTTGTATAATTCCATTTATAGGAAATGTCCAGAACAAGCAAATCTATAGAACCATAGGTTGTAATAGTTCAAAGCAAAAAAGATTAGTTTATAATACAGTGTACAACACAGTACAAAGACTGGGAGAGAAAGAATGAACATACAGTGTTGCCATACTTGGAAGTAGTATAATATTTATCTTTCTACTCTATAAAGGTGTATAATCCCAGCATTCTGGGAGGTTGAGGCAGGAGAATCACAAAGAGTACTTACTAGGCAAATGCTGAGGACAGGTACAGAAAGGAGAAAAGGCTATCCACTGCTAGATGATTCCCATCTTCATTTAAAAAAAAAAAAAAAAAGAGGGAGTAAAGCAGTGAGATTCCTCTTCCATTTCTCAGATAGCAAACCTTTTTAGTTAGAGTTTGAGCACAGCATTGGCAACTTAATAACTTAGTTGAGGTCCTGTCTCAAAAAGAACTGGACATAAAGCTCAGTGTAGAAGCCCTGGATTCAATCTCCATATACAAACAAAAAAAGATAACATACACACACAAAGTTACAGCCAATATGCTAACCAAGATTAATGAGAACCAGTGCTTACTAGGTCCAAAAAGTAGAAAATGAGAGGATAAACATGGAATAGCAAGGGCCAGGGAGATGGCTCAGTGGAATAAGTGCTTCCCAGGCAAGCACTAGGGCCTGAGTTCAATCCCCGGTTCCACCAAAAAAAACATGGAATAGCAAGATGATACAATTAAATCTAACCCCATCAATTATATTAAACCTAATTGATCCAAGAGTTGGCAAAAAACACTTTTCAGATTGACTAGAAAAATCAAGACCCAATAATCTGCTGACTTCAAAAAACCCACTAAAGTTATAAATACAGATATGTAAAAGATGTGTCATGGTAATAATAGTAATCAGAAACAATTAGAATGGCCATAGTATCTGACAGAACATTTCACAACACCGATTATTACCAGGAAGGAGGTCATTTTCTAAAGATAAAGGGGTCGTCCCTTTAAGAGGATATGTCAGCACAAACTCTTCAGGAAGAACGAATCAGTAAGAATGTTGCATCCCTGAACAACATCAAGTACAACATTTTGTTCAACATCAGCAATGCACATATTTCTTTAAATATGAATGAAACATTTACCCAGATAGTCCATATTTTATATATCTCTAAAGTCCACACAAAGCATATTCTTTGATCACAGGAAAGTTAATTTGGGTGACAACAGAATTATGGGAAACTCCCCCAAATTCAGAAACTAAATAAACTTCTAAATAACTCCAGTATCAAAGGGGAAAAAAAAAATTCCAAAATGAAATGATCAATCTGTGGGAAGCTGCTTAAGTAGGAAGCTTGCAGCACTAAGAGCCCACATTAGAAAAGGAAGCTCACTGCCTCAGTATCCACCTCATAGCATAGTAACCAGCGCTCTCCCAAAGGAATGAAAATCCACAATCCTGCCCTCTTAATTCTGGCTGCTATAAGCCAGCACAACTTTGCTCAGAAAGTTGTGAATCCTACTTCACATTTTATCTCTTCACTGAAAAACAAAAGTAAAAAAGGCAGAAAATTACAAAGAAAATCCATTTATGTAACACCATTTATGGGTAATAGGATAAGAAATGACAGTCTCCATTTTAGCATTTGTATTCTGAAGGAAACATTCAGCCTATTCTCAGCAAGCTAAGCGCTTCACCCCTTGTTTCACACCTGTGTGGGAGAGCAGACTCCTGACTACATGCAAAACTCGAGAGAAAATCATATGACCCAGTCTGGCGCACAGCAGGGCCATGTCTGCCAAAGGTCACTGCGGTCACCAGACTACACCAAAACAGCCTGAAAAGCAGCCACTGCACCCAAGACCATTCTTACCTGAATCTAGATGGACTCTTCTAAATCTCTTCAGTTTTCCAAGTGGTTTATACTTCGGCTCAGTATTTTGAGAAGACCTGCATAAAGGCTTTAAGCTGAAATGAATCAGAAGTTTGAGTTTTTCTTTTTGGAAAAATTGCTAGAAGGTTAGCATATATGTGGACTACAAAAGTCTGACCTGAACATCATCCAACTATTTTGAAGAACTGAAAGCAGTGTTTAATAATTTAAATCACTTCAATATAATAAGTAGTGAATATAAGCCCTTAAATACAACACTGTAGATGCCTGTTAGGATTGAGGACAACATACTCAGTAAAGAAGTATTTTGTTCGTTCAATGTAGAAAAGTAGGTCACTAAAACATTAATACAGTGCCACCATTCGGCATTCAGAGAGTACATATAGGTAACTGCTTCCCCTTCCCTGTTTAGTGATAAGAATTTCTGTCCTCCAGGGTTCTAGAAAATCACAAATTTGATCTCTATTCTACAGCCACAAGCCAAAAGCCAAGACATAGAAATAAGATTTGAAGGCTATTATCACCAGCAGACTGCAGGACTATGTATGTTACTCAAACACAGCCAGGAAGCTTCCAACCAAAACTGATTTACAGCCACCCCAACATTACAGCTTCACCCATGGTCTCATGTCAAGTATTCTTAGGTCCATGCATTCTGTGGCTACTTCTCTCTGCAATCACTAACTATTCTCCTTGGGCAACTTCTTCAAAGTGAGGTTATTCTTCATCTAACCACCTATATAACAGGTTGCCTGGTACAAATGCAAGAAAATATGCATTTGAACAAACACTCCAAGTGATTCTTAAGTATAATCAAGTTTAATTCCTTAAGATAAGTAAATGCCATCTTATCCAGAATTTTCCCTGCGTATCAAACTTTTTAAGTAGTCTATCTCAGTACTATCTCCATGTCCTTTCTTTAGCCACTTTTCAATGGTAATCTGGCCTTTGACAGGTCTACTGAAACTGCTGTCACTGAAGCACACACAAATGACCTAGTTACCAAGGTAATAGGAAATGATAGTCCTCATATAATTTAACTTCTCAAACAACACCCAGAGACACCCTATCCTTGGCCCTTTGTGGTCCTCCTCAGTACTGGTTGCTCTGCCTCCATAACATTCCAGCTCTTCCTCTTAAGGCAAAGTCCAGCCAGAGTTCTAGCTTCAGCCTTTTCTTTTCACTCTCCTGGCAACTTTCTCTGTCCTTGTGGTTTCTGTTAATGCTTTTGCTAGTCATCTAATTCTGTAATAGGATTCAGGAGCTCTAGAGGTAACTAGACCTCAAAGTCTCTGGGCAGACTGCCTAATACCAGGCCAGATTTCTCCCTGATCCATAGCAACTTGTATACGATGTACCTCCTTCTACATGCATCCCTTGTGAAACACTTAGGAACTCTATGTATAAGTTGTATCTTAGTCAACTTGATGCATCCCTAGCACAGGGCCTAAAAGCTGGCACTAAAATACATAATGTGTGGATGAATGGAACTTTAAAGAAGAGGTGGATCACAGTAAGATGTCATCAGTGTCCTGAGTCCATGCAATAAATTTACTGAGTACAGACTTGGCACATTTATTATCTCCAAACACCTGAGAAGCCCAACAAGTAGGCATGAATGCACACTCCTACACTGATGAGAAATGCCTAGTTTAGAGACATGATGTGCTCAAGATCACACTGCACGTAAGTAACAACTAGGATGCAACTCAAGACAAATTGGACATTCTGCCACAATTGCGAATGAAAGGAAAAAAATGAATTTAAGTTCAAAAATATAGCAGAAACAGGTTCTAGATTTGTAACTTTCAGGCAGAATTATCAAAGCCTGCTTCTAAGCCAAGAGCCACTAAGAAAGTAGCATAAGTCCCATATATAGTAACTACTCACATTTCTTTAACTTTATCCAGAGTTGTGCCTACTGGAATGACATTTGGATACACATTCATGGGA
>NDGN011485989.1:0-10151 GCA_002564285.1 Tympanoctomys barrerae
TTGCTAAGCTTGTTCTAAGTAGGTGCTTTAGACCACTGAGCCATCTCACCAGCCCATAAATTATATCTCAATAATTTCATTTATTGAAAATATGTCCTTTCCATTTCTTACATATTTGCATATATATATATATATATATATATATATGCATTCACACACAAAAAGCTATAACCTGTTCATGCTTCTGTCATACACAGAAAGTGTAATTTTATTTATTTATTTGTTTTTTAATTTAATTTTATTTTTAGGCAGAACCGGGGGATTGAACTCAAGCCCTTGCACTTGCCAGGGAAGTGTTTATTCTACTGAGCCATCATCCCAGCCCCAGAAATGTAATTTTATCTACCTCATATAATACAAAAACTTTGAAAAATGTCAGGTAAGTAATCTTATTCATAGAGATATTCAGTAATTTTAAGCAAGACAGCCAAAATAACTCATGTAAGATAACATTAAAAATGTAACTGAAGATACTAATTACAGTTCTTCTTTTTCTAGTTATTACATGTAGTTCCTACATTTCTTTTCTTTCTTTTATTAGAATGTATTTTAGTACAGGGACTAGAGGGTGTCACTACATAGATCAGACTCCTAGTGAACCTCCTGTTTTCAGCCTGCTAAACACTGGGATTACAGGCATGCACCACCACACCCAGTATCAATCACTGTCTCAGTGTGCCCCAGGGAAAAGGCCAGAATGGCTTGTGGTGCTATGGATTGAACCTGGCCCCTGGACTCTGCCTAAGCAGGCACTTTAGTCTGCTGAGCTATCTGAGTGGCCATCACAGACTTCTTTAATGTAGTTTATAGACTTCTTTTATTCATGTTGCAGATCCCAGAACTACTACCAGAAAACTAGCTCTATATTGGACTCTAGAAAAAAGAGTTATATCTGTGTTTAGTATTAAATAGGTTAACAAGACACAATACAACCATGCATATACTGGTCTTGGAAATAGGCTACTACCTACTGATAAATAACAATTTTTGTATTCTTGCTATTAATTTTGCCTTTGAAGATTTAACTTCCTTCATCACTTTTTACCCACAAATACTATAAAACTATCACTTCTATGTGACATAAAGTTCTCCAGGATCACTGACATTTTATACCATCTTGTCCTTTTTCATTAGACATGACAATAAATTGTCACCTTTTATCATCGCATTAAGCACCGATGTTGAAACATTGAAATCCCAATTTTTTACTTAAGAAATGAAAATTTTTATCATCAAATACATCTGTAATTGCAAACTGTCTGGGCAAAAGTCAGGGTATGAGTTCATAAAATAATTCAAATGAGCACATTTGCAGACAGGAGATGATTTTTGGTTTGGTAAGATGAACTATCAATCTAAAGCAGAAAATATAACCAAATCAGCTGGCCAAGAAGTCATTTGAGGAACACATTTATCTGTAGAAATTTCTAGGTGAAGAATTATTTCTCAATTGGCGAGGATATTTTTAAGTCTTAGTTATGGTAATTATATTTTTGCAATTATTAAATAACTATGACTTTGCTTTTCTTGTTTGTGTTAATCCTCTAATCTGTGAATTTCATTTAAATTTCATTTGAATATTAATGAGGATGAGCACTTATTTTTCATGCAGTTAATGGTTATTTGTATTTCTTCATCTGTGGATTCAAATATTATTTATTGAACAGCTACTGTAGGGAATGATACACAAACATTTTAGCTTCTATGAAGCTTAGATTTCACAAATGTTTAATTCCATCTTTTAGTGACTTCCTAATGGTATATTTATTACTAATACATCATTTTTAATCAAATTAGCAATTGTGTTTTAATTTAGTGCATTTTTTACCTTTGTTTATTTTGCATAATTTGAAATCCATTACTGTTTCCCTTAGGTCATTTTTGGTTTAGGTATTAATGCTATTGTACATTCTTTTCTTTATTTTATCACTATTTTATATCGTTTTATGGTTTTTCTTCTTTGTTACCAATTTTGTCACAGATAAGGAAGTGATATTTCTAACTTTGTTTCTATCTCCTCCAATGTCAAAATAATTGAGCCAATAATTAACTGAATGATCCTTCCTTCCCCCTTAAAATTACCACTTTATTATGTATCACATTATTATAATATGAACACCTGTATCTGAAATAACACTTTAATTGGATTATCTTATATCTATATCTACTCATTCTGTACAGGTTCTCTAACATCACTATGTACTCTAATATCTGATAAAACTATATCATTTTCTTTTAAAAATAGAATCTAGACCTACCTTGATTAACTTTGCCCATTTGTCATTTTATCCAAAACTTTAGCATCACTTTGCAATATTCTAAGACAAATTGTGTTAGGATTTTACTCAATGTTATATCAAAACTATGTTCAAATTAGGAATGAATTGTCACTGCTGAAGTATTTATCATTCCCACCTAAGGATATGAAGGAGCTCCTTTTAGTTTTGACTTTTAACATTGATAAATTGTATAGTGTATTCACCTATGTTCTGTAGAATATTGATTACATTATTTCCTTGGTATATTGTGTTTTTGATTGATAATGCACATAAAAGTATTTCCCCATTATATTTACTAGCCATTATTGACATTTTTAGTTTTTGTTTTCAATTTATATCAGTTGTCCACTTTTAATGGGTTGAGTATATTGAATTTTGTTACCTGAAAGCTTTTCCAAACCTGATGCATGTTAACTTTCTTCTTCATTAACTCTTGATGTATTTATTGCTTTCCAAATTGCCCTGGTCTACTGGCATTAAAACAAGCCTTTTTCAGGTTAAGTACTAAGAAATTTTATTTATTTATTTATTTATTTAATACTGTAGTTTGAAATCATAGCCTCACAAACACTAATCATGTTTTCTGCTACTGAAATTCACCCCAAACCTGTGAAATGCTTCATTTTTAATCTGCCAATTTCACGGATATTCAGCCCAAGATTAGAACTATTTGTAAGTGACAAAGTGCTTCAACTAACTAGCCTGTGTGACACGTTACTATTAAAAAAATAGAAAAAATAGGATAAAGCCAGCAAGCAAACAAGCAAAAAGAAACTTCTCTGACTTTGACATCTCAGGTAGCTGGTGAAGCCTGATTAAAACACTGGGCAGGGACAGTGTTAGGCCCTCACACAGTTTTCTTTGTGTGTCCATCTGTCTTCTCATTTCCTTCTCACACACTGTCACAGTAACTCAAAAAGAGGACTTTGAAAATGATCTTAAATCTGTGAGAAGAATTCCAAACATAATGAGAGATCAGCAAAAGCTTGCCGCTCTTTTTTTTTGTCCTGTTTCTAATTGAGTTCTCACTCTGTAAAATTTGTTCCTGCAGGGTTTTAAAAAATTAAGTTCGCATTTTACTATGAATTCCAACTGAGACAAACTTGGATCTGTTTTCAAATTGAGATCCAGCCCCAACCCAGTCAGTTATTTTTCTCAAGGATCTTTATAAATAGGTTATTGGATAAATTTGACTTATTGGAAAAAATATCTTTCATTACACTCAGGCTCCTGTTCATGGAATCTAGGGACAAAGTTATAAAAACAAAGTCAAACTGAAATGGGATCCAGACAGAAGGTTTTGGCTTATCTCAGAAAAAAATAACCCTACTTGGTATCTGCAAAGAACTCAGGGATTCCTGCTAAAGAAGACCATAGGATAATGGGTTCCCTTGGCTATTGGTTCATGAACTTATATACTCAACAGTAAGCTGAATCATTCAGGGCAAGTTTTACTGGATGGTTAGCTATCTTTTTTGTCTTTCATAAATTCAAAGTTAGAAGAAGCGTTTTATGCACTTAGAACTCTGACCTTGAAAGATGTTTTCTCCTACCGAGCTCCTGCTCTGAAATCCATAAATTTGCAGTACACTGTCTACTCTGTATACAGCTGCCTTTGCATTTGGTCTGGAATCTTTACTCAGAGACACAAAGACAGGGCAGAGCATGGTTCCTTCTGGTGTTACAAGCAGATTCCTTTTTGACATCTTTGATCACAGGTTGCTGTGCCCAACTCTAGAGTACGCCTTATGACATTTAAAACTATGTCGATCAGCACCACATAAATCCCCAAGGTCAGCACCCTGTTTCTCTCCACTAGAGCACTGCCTTGCTCTGCACTTAATTATAAACATCAAAACTGTCCCATGTGACCACTCTAAGCATCTTGCTGTACGTAGCCTATTTCTGCTGCATGTTCAATGAAGATCAGCCTAGATTGTATAGCTGGAGAATGGAAATTTCCAAGCTTAAGTAGAAAGTGACGGAACCCCAAACCATTTCTTGTCAGTTCCAAACAAGTTTCCAAATATAGACAGTTTGACTTCCTTCAAACTTATTAGTACAAAATGAGCTGATTAAAAAGTATTTTATCTTTAAAAATAAATTTTGGTAAGTATTTTTTGGAAATAAATGCTCAGATTTGTTGTGCACTGCTTTAAATAACAAGTATAATGGAACATTTATATTCTTGATTTCATTTCATTTTTCAATTATCAGGCTTGATAAGCATGTAACATTTTAGGTATAAGGAAAGTCTTTATAAAATAATGTCAATGGTTATTATGATACTTGATAATGTTTTGGTTGTCTTTGTAAATTTAATCAAATTAGAATTTCTATTATTATATTTGAATAAAGCATAAGATTTTTATAATTATTATAGGAGACTCAAATTGAATATTTTAATGAACAAATAAATTTAGAAATATATTGTTTTAAAAAGTAGCTATACATCAAAAAATACAAGCACATCTAAGGCTCTGATATTGGCTTTTAATACAGGTACAATTTGCCAATAAAATTAATCAGAGTACCTTGGAAAAATGATTCTAAGACTTGCATTCAATTTTTCTTACATCTTTAGGCTTCTGTTGACTGTGATTTTTTTTTCCAGAATGTTTCTGTGTTTTGATCAACTAACAGGTTTGAGAAATATTGGTTAGGATTTTTTTTTTGAAAGGCCTCCTCTTGGAATTTGTTTGCTCTTTTTCTCATGATTAGACTGTCTTTACGGGTTTAAGAGGAAGATCACAGATATAAAGTGCAATTTTTGGCCACCTTTTGTCAAGGGTATGTGTCCTTGATAAGTAGATGAATGTGACTTACAGCATTGGTTGCTGACTTTGGTAACCTGGCTCTGACCAGGTTTTTCAGGTTTCTCTACCATGAATTGACTGTTTTTTCCCCTCTGCCATGCTTTCTTCTTTGAGTGAAAGACATCATGTGCAGCCCACCCCACACATAAAAATCTATGGGAACACTGGGCTTCTCTACGCTATGTTTACAATTTTCTGTGAGTTTAAATAACCTTTTTAACCAATTATACCCATCACTGTCCCCACATAGTGTGGAAACTGAGCAGAACATAAATTCAGTAGACTACCTTCTGCAGAAGAAATATTATTTATTCTGTCCAAAACCTCACAAAAATTTGCTACTAGAGAGAGAATCAAGGGAAACCTTTGATCACACTGGATTTTCCTCCATGTTCTATTTGCCCCAGGAAAATAAATCCTAAGCATGAGAATGGCAAATGAGGACTTGCACCATGAAAATACTAATAGTAGCCAAAGATCAGAGCAAAATGAGCAGTTTTGATCTCACACAGGGCAGCGGTTCCTAGCCAGCGTATTAACTGATGTGATGTTTGGTCTCCTCACCATCTAAACTACTTAGCATGATTCCTATTTTAAGCTTGTTGTGTATGAAGAGTTCAATGCATGGAGCTATGCCAGTACTCAATGCTCTTGCCCACTAGCTATGCTTTGAATGTATCAACTTAATGAGCTTTAACCTCAGCACATATGGAAAATTCATAATTCTAAGCAGTGTTTAAAATGCAATGAATCTTTGCTCTTTCATCCAGGATTGATACATTTTACAAAGCATATGTAAAATATGCCCTTTCATAGCAATCTTTGCCTGGGTAATATCATCTTATATGGAATTTGTTTCTAGTCAGATTTTTAGTCACAAAGCTAAGCTTCTCTTCCCTTTGCTAGGTGATTGTATATCTTGAATGACTAACTCATATACTAATGATGATGATGATGATGATGATGATGATGATTATTTGTGTGTGTGTGTGTGTGTGTGTGTGTGTGCTGCTCAGGATGTCTTCAGGGCAGGTCTCGTTTGGCTTGAGGATGAGAGGCTTGAACCCCAGCATCCTGAGCCTGACTTCTTTGTTTCAGCAGGCACTTAAACACCTGAGCTAATAGGCAGGGCCCCATAATGATTATGTTTTCAAGAGTATGAAATAGTAAATACTGTAAAAATACAGTTATAGCTTAAATTATTAATTCAGAAAACACTGGAAAGCAACAGACTAAGAATCAGAATATTGGTGTGTTTATTTTGATGCTAGAATTACATCATTTATGGCCAGCCAAATGGCTCAGCAGATTAAAGCACCCGCAACCAGACACAGGGGCCAGGGGTTTGATCCCTGGGCCTGCCAGACCAGCCCTGCCCCCGTGGTGGTGATTGGGACTGGGTGTGGTGGCTCACGCCTGTGATCCCAGCACTTGGGAGGTTATAAACAGGAGAATTATTGCAAGTCCAATCTAGTAGTGAGACCCTGAACACCCTGTAGATCCTTCCTTAAAAAATACCAAATAATAATAATAATAATAATTACATCATTTATAACCTTTGAATTCATTTTGGCTTATTTCACTAAAATTTAGCCTTGAAAATAAAGTTTATATTAACAAAATTTTAAGATGACTCATTTTTAGTTCTAGTAATATCACTGTTTGGTAATTTGAACGCATATGTACTTCACTTTCTAAGAATTTTACATAGCACCATCAAGTTTAAACAAAGGTCCATTTAAGCAACACTGGATTGTTAAATGAAAATAAGTGATTGCATTTAGACAGACAGATTGAAAGAGAAACTATTATTTTTAAACTTTGAATTGTTTATATAATACTGTACATACTGAAATGCCATAATGTGCCATTCACAATGAATTTTTATTTACCATAGATTAACTGGCAAATCTTTTAAACTGTGGACAACTAGAATACATGGAAAGAGTTAGAAAGTAAAATAACATTTTACTTTTTAATCTATACAACATAAGAAACATAATTATTTATTTTTATCTTGCTACTGAATCAATATAATTTCTCCATTGGTGGTAGGAAAACTGGAAACCTTTTAAAATAACTACTTATTAAACATTATCTCTATAAAATATTTCAATTACATATGACCTGTAACTAGTTTTAAAATGTAGAACAATGTGTTTATTCCCGTACTGATATCAGCATCAATGCTTTTCTCTAATGAATGTAGGAAATGTAATGAATCCACAATCCTACTTAATATCTACAAATCCAAAGCCATTTTTTCTTCCTAAATCATAAATTGAAGGCAGCACACAACTGTGACAATCTATTGGCATTTATTATCTGTTTTATGAAAAAAAATGCTTAAGGGAAAAGGTTTTATACATTGTGACTTTTTTCACATATACATGAGAATTTGGTCTTTTTTTATTAAAGCCTCACATTAAAATTTTTCCCATACTACACAAGGTACTAAAACAATGTTGCATAGTGCTTGTTGGGCAGGCGCTGCACTGCTGAGCTGTATCCCTAGATTATATGCTTTAATTCTTACTTTATTTATTCTGTGGGCATCATGACATTTGAAAAAATATGACATTTTTTCAACACAAGAAAGTGTTTATCTTGACAAAGTTTAAAGCCATGAATTCTCCTTATGAAGATTTAAGTTTACAAATTTTAAAAATGTAAGTGCTAATAAACTGATGGAAAATATAAAGGGCAAATTATTACTTGCGGTATACTTAAAACTTTTAGAAGTAAAATAAAATTCTCAAATAGTATTTAAAAACACAAAATAATTCCAAATAATCTAAGAAAGATATATGATTTATTAGGCTAAATTTAAATGAAAAAAACCAAAATATTTTTTTTTTCAGAACCAGGGATTGAACTCAGGCCCTTGTGCTTGCCAGGGAAGCACTTATTTCACTGAACCGTCTCCCCGGCTCCAAAAACCAAAATATTTGAACTGAAAGACTCAGCAATCCCTTGGTGCTCTAAGCTTCAGTGCAAAGACAAACACGTACTGAAATGCCATGAACAGTTCTGTTTCGCAATGCTTCTGTTAAACAAGAAAAGGTATTTGTCATTGGCATCAAATTATTTAAGAGTGAAGACATAAGGTAGGAAAAACAATAAACTGCATTAAAAATGTAATTCAACTGACCACACTGGCTATGAAGACCTAGATGTAGCAATCCCTGAAAAGTCACTCATACAAAGACTTTCCAGTGACATGCAATATGGTCACTTGCTGTCCCAATAAATTGCATGAGCACATGGAGAGTTTCATTGGCTGGCTGGGAAAATGGGGAAGAAGAAACGCCCTGGTAAGTTTAACATCACTGACATTTCACTGACATTTATCTTATTAAGGTTAGTAAGATGTCATGAAACATTTTGCTGTGACTAACACCAATTATTCCTTTGGATGATCTACTTTGATGCAGTCTCATGAACAAGATAACTGTATCAGTTATTTGAGTAGACCAACTTCCAAAATAGAAAGTAATAATTACCTAATATAAAAGTATACTAATAGAAAATAAATATATCTCTACCTTTCTATCTATTTCTGTCTATCCAAATATCTATCTCTATCTGAGTTTTTTTATATTTTAGGAAAGGGTCTACAGGGTGTTCAGGGCCTCACTACTAGATTGCACTCATAGTGATTCACCTGTTTACAGCCTCCCAAGTGCAGGGATTACAGGCTCGCATCACCATGACCAGCACCCAGTCTCAATCACTCTCTCAGTGCACCACGGGGTTGGGCGGCACGGCAGACCCTGGGATTGATCCCATGGCTCCTGCATCTGCTTGCAGGTGCTTTAACCCACTGAGCTACTTGGCTGGCCCTTCTAACAGCTTTTAATAGCATGTACTAATGCTGAATTTCTGAAATATCGATTATTATATGCATGGGTGTAGATTTATTTTGGTTATGGCCATTTGAAATTTTATATGTTTCACTTATCTATATGTCAGATTCTTCTCCCATCTTTGGGAAATTTTCTGCTATTACTTTGTTAAATAGTGATTTTATGTCATTTGTGTTTATTCTTGCTTTTTCATTGAAAACTATCAGTCTTATATTGTTTTTCTTGCATCATTTTACACCTGTTGAATTATTAATTCCTCATTTCTCATTATTTAAGAGATCTTTCCTTTCATGATTCCTAGCTGCAATGCTGTCTATCAAGGTCTGAAAGTCTGTCTTCTGTTGTGTTCAAGTAGTGTCGCTGGATTTCAATGAAATTCTTAATTTCCTGCGTATATCTTGGAATCTGTTTCATGCATTCTAACTATTGCCCATACTGCTATATATAGGAATGAATGAACGCATTAAAGGTTTCTTTTATTTTCTATGCTCCTCTACTTTTTTATTCATGTTTCATTCAGATGTGCTGAGCAATTCTTTTGTTACCATTGTCATTTCCAAGCACAACCCTAGTATTACACATTGCTATCCTCAGTGAACTTGCTTAGTTCTCAGGTATCAGCATATATGTTTAGTCAGGTTGAGAATCCTACCAGTTACCTGCTAGTTTCAAAAACCTGATGGAGAGTCTCAGGATCATTGTCTCACCCATCTTGTGTATATGAATGCATGGTTTCGCCCCTGCCATGTTTCCTAGCTTTTCTCCTTGCCGTCTCTTCATTTTTCAAAACCTTAAGTTTTTGCTCTCCATTTAGTTGTGTTTTACCTTTCAATTTTTATTTATTCTTTTGAGTTCTTACTCTAGGGAGACTGTGGTGTTTACACATGTGGGTCTGGTAGGCAAACAGTTCGTGAATAAAAATCAAACTGCACAGGTAGTACTTGAAATAATTAACAACTGGGACCTCCTTTTATTTTGAGAAGTTTTTGCATGTCAAAAGAAATTACCAATAGAGTAAAAAGATAACCCAAAAAACTAGGAAAAAAAATCTTAACTAACAAACACTCAGACAAAGTCTTCTCTCCAGAATTTATAAAGAACTAAAACAAAAACAAAAACAAAAACATGAGGGCCTCAAAATTTGAAGACCCAATCCAGAAATGGGCATCTGAGATGAACACACACTTCTC
>NDGN011485993.1:0-11711 GCA_002564285.1 Tympanoctomys barrerae
CCCAGCATCAACAGCATGCATAGTTTTCGTATGTATGCAGCTAGGTGATAAAACAAGACAGTAAATTTTAAAAGACTGAGATCCAGGGCTGGGGATATAGCTCAGTGGCATAAGCACTTGTCTGGCAAGTGCAAGGTCCCAAGTTCAATCACTGGTACTTAAAAAAAAAAAAAGACTGAGATCCTATGTTTTCTGTCCATCAAAGAGTTAAATTAGGAGTTGGGGTGATGGCTCAGTAGAATAAGCGCTTCCCTGGCAAGCACAAAGGTCTGAGTTCAATCCCTGGCTCCAGCAAAAAAAAAAAAAAAAGTCAATACTTAGAAAATAATAACCCTAATATCTAGAGATTAAGCAGCATCTGACTTTTTAAAATGTATTAAGTACAGGATCTCACTATACAGATCGGCCTCGTAGTGATCCTCCTGTTTTCAGCCTCCCAAGCACTGGGATGACAGCCACGAACTACCATGTCCAGTCCCAATCACCATCTCAGCGCGCCCTGGGGGCAGGACCAGCACAGCACATGGGGCTGGGGAATCAAACCGCAGGGCCCTGCACAGGCTCTTTAAGCCACTGAGCTATCTGCCTGGCCCTTAGCCTATGACTAAGTAGCTCATGTATCAAAGTAGAATCTACACAAAAAATTTAAAATATTTCAAATTAATAATAAAAAATAAGTTCATCAAAACTTGTGGGCTGAGGCTACAGCAGGAAAAGGCAGCCTTCAGCTTTGGCAGAGAAGTCTCAAATCAGTGAAGTCAAAAAGGAGGAATAAATAAATGGGACAAAATAACAAGGTGCAGCAATCAATGAAATAAAGCAGTTGAGAAAATTAACCAAAGCAAAAGCTGGTTATTGGAAAAGAGAGTACTACCAATAAACTCCTCACTACACTGATCTGAAAAAAAAGCAAAGCAATGACCATTAATAGAAATGAAAGGGGATTTTTCACTAAAGATCATAGCCCGTAGACGGTTCATATAGCACTTATTTCCAAATTTGTCAACTTCAAAAAGATAACCTAAATTTGTCATAAATTAACAGTAATAAAGATAGCGCCACAATTATAGAGATTATTACATCCCTCCAAAAACCTTTAGAAGATAGGAAAATACTTCCCACCTTGTCTTGGGAGGCTGCATAGCCTTATCTCTAAACTTTAAAAGAAAAAAAATGAAAAAAAGAAAACAAAAGCTCTACTACTTATGAATATTGACAGGAAGTGAAAGAGCATTTACTTCATAAAATCCCCATCTTCTGTGAGTGCCAACAACAGACCCGAGAAGCATTAGTGTCTAGCCCAAGACCACCCCCACCCCCATGCAGTTACCAAGGTTGTGTACTGCAACTAGATGAACGCAATCTCTCAAAAGTGCAGACAGAGGTGATGGCGCACACCTGTAATCCCAGCACTGGGGAGGCTGAAACAGGAGGATCATTTGGAGTTCAAGCCCAGTCTGGATTGCAAGGTGGGTTCAAGGCCAGCCTAAACTACACAGCAAGACCCTGTCTCAACAAAGAACAACAATAACAAAAACTCTGTAGTTCACGACCTATTCAGAAATATCAACGGGCCCTGATGAGTGTTCTAAACTTTCAACAACAAAAAGCTATCACGTTACAAAAGGGTGAAAAATGTTTTGTAGTTTACAAAATTTGATGTCATGTTCCTGCAAAACTGAAATAATAGCATTACTGCAATACTCATAACAAAACTGATTCTCAAAGCTCTCTAAATTCAAAGGTGAAGTTTCAATTCTCCAACCGCAACACACTAATGAACTAAATGTCCTGTAACCAGGGTTATTTTTCAAAACTACAAAGACAAGCAAGATAACAGCAATACCTGCCATACAATATCATAAGAGGAAAATATGTCTGATGGCAAAATTTTAAGAAATATATTTTTCTCATGTGAACTTCAGGGATTCTTCCTTACCTGACTTGTGTTTCAAATTTGAGGTCACCCCATCAAATTCAGATTTATCAATTTCCCATGCAAGAGGTAGCTTGCCCAGACTGTTGGATAAGTTTTCCAAGCTATTTTCTTCATTATAGATTATCTCCGATGTACTAGTGGGGACGCCAATGTACCTTGGTGAGTTAGTTCCAGCAGACAATGAGGTACTGTCAGGAAGGCAAGAAGAGCGGGCTGGGTTTGGAGTTTTGTAGATCGAGGTTGCCTGGTTGAGGAAGGCGTAGTCTGAACAGATGGCATAAATTTTTTCCCGGGTGTGAGTCACTGGACAACTCCAGGGATAATGGCCCCCTCCCTTGGGGCCCAGGGGCGCTCGCGAGGCACTTGTGCAGAAAGGCTCAACGGCCCCGGGTAGGTTCTCTTCGGGAGACTTCCTCTCCACTCCACACTCCGCATTGCCAGGATCACTGGACCTTTCGGCTTCTGCAACGTTAGGCATTGAATGCAACCATGAAAGTTTCTGTTTCTAGGAAGAAGCTTCAACCGGTTCCGTGTCTTGGAAAACAACTTTGACAACTGTTCACAACATTCTAGGAAAACCTGAGAGTTGCACAGTGGGATCCTGCGAAAAGAAAGAGAAAAACAAACGATCAACGATTCGCTAGCTATTACAACAGGCTCTAAAAAGTATTCATCTTAAGTCTTCTTTATTGAGTATATATTTATTTTATAGCTGTGTACCTAGAGTTATGATCATGAACCATCTACTTCCCAAATTATCTTAGAATAAAATAAAATATTAAAATTAAACCACAAATAACCCAATTAAAAATGGGCAAAGTACCAAATGGTCACCTCTCCAAGGTTGGGACAGAAATGGCTAATAAGCCCCTAGAAGGTGCCTGGCATCAGCAGCCATCAAGGAAATGCAAATCAAAACCACAATGAGATACTTGCTTAAACCACTAAGACAGCTGGGGTAAAAAAAGATAATAACTTGTGTCGACCAGAATGGAGAGAGATCAGAACCCTCATGCACTGCTAGTAGAAAACTAATACAGCTCAGTCCACTTAGAAAACAGTTCTTAGGCCATTTTAATAGAGGTACCATATGGTCTAGCACTTTCACTCCTGCTTACATACCCAAGAGAAATGAAAACATATGTCTACCCCTGTACACAGCAGCACAATTCATCATAGCCAAAATGAAGAAGAACCTAAGTGCCCATCAACTGGTTGATGGGTAAATGTGCTGTAGCGGTGCCTTGGAATCTTATTTGATAATAAGGAGAAAGACTAATCCTAAGTACAATTTGAATGAACTTTGTAAACACTACCCTAAGTAGAAGAAGGCAATCACACAAGACAGTGTGTGATTGCACTTATATAAAGTATCCGGAATAGGCAAATCTAGAGACAAAACACAGGTTAGCATTGCCTAGCGCTGGAGAGTGGGGTGCGTGGGATTACTTTTTGGAACACTGAAAATATTCTGTAACTGATTATGGTGGTGAACGCTCCACTTTGCTAATATACGAAAAACCATTGAAGCCTACACTTTGAGGGGTCAACTTGTAGGACATGAATTGTAGCAATAAAGTGTTCAAAAACAGTGTATTGGCCAGGCTATTTAAAATGCATATTAGCATAAAAGATATAAGATGATAACTTTTATAGATTCAAATCAACAAATAATAGTTGGTTAAATAATCTTCACTTGACACCCCCTACTACCACCACCAAAAAAAAGATCTAATCCAGCTATCACTAACTTTATTGTTGTTGTTTTTTGACGGAACTGGGGATTAAACTCAGGCCCTTGCACTTGCCAGGCAAGCACTTATTCTACTGAGCTATCTCCCTGGCCCCAAGGCATCACTAACTTTGGATAAATCTCAGGAAAAACTGAATTTCAAATCTAAACTGGTTTCTTTGGGGAAGAAATCAGCAAACAGTTTCAATAGCACCTGGTGACAGCCAAAGAAACTGAAGACAGAAGCTCTATAAAGACAAGAACTCCTTAAGGAGTCACCCTGTTGCCAGTAACAGATGTCCCTTTACAGGGGTCTGAGTAGGGTGTGACAGTTTCTCAGGCCTCTAGTGACAAAGCACAGAAGAAATCCAGCCCACTATAGGGATCAGCTTGCCTTTTAACAGTTAATATCTCTCCCCAATTGCTTACTTTAAAAATCAGAAATGCAAGGGGCCAGATACAGCTCAGCGGCACAAGTACCTGCTTTGCAAGCGCAAGGTCCTTAGTTCAACTCCTGGTACAAAACATAAAAAGAAAGAAAGAAAGAAAAAGAAAAGAAAAAAGAAATGTGAATAACTTTCCTAGGTTACTTCTAATGATTCTATCAAAACCATCAAGCAAATACCTACGGTAGAAGCCTCTGACTAATGCACTAGGAAATAATGAGAGATGACTCGCGAAGGAACCTCTGGATTCCCTTGACTCTAATCTCATGGGAGATCCTACTGAAGGGCCAAAGACCCCTGTGGAATTCGAGGAAATGGACAAAATATGGCCTGTGGGTCCCTTCTGCAGCACCCTGGGGACTTTATGAAGGATGCTCATCTGGAGCATTTATGTAGATGACTCAACTTCAAAACATAGGCCAAGGGAAGTACCTCCATGTGAGCCCACAAGTCAGGACTGAGCCTCCTGGAAACTAAACTAAAGTCTTTCTTTCTCCAAGAAAGACTTCACTTGATTAATAAGAGGGCAGCAGTGACCAGGCCTCGTGGCACACACTTGTGACATCAGCACTCTGAATCACTGTAAGTGGTGGCCAGCCTGGACTACAAAGTGAGTTCAAGGCCAGCCTGAAACTGCTTAGTGAAACACTGTCTCAAAAACACAAAAAAGTTTTTAAAAGTGTCATAGTCTGTACTTTTTTTTTTCTTTAATGTCTGGGGATGTTTACTATTACATGATGGTCACTGACCAAGAACGGTCACATTGGTCCCAACTAGTTTTATTTAAAAAATGTTAAAAAGATGATCATCAACATAAAAATTTACAAAGACTCCCCGCGAAAACCAAAGGTATCAAAATCTTTTCATCTGAACCACTGCTTATGTAAATTTCTTTGAAAATCTGTGTAACTGTTTTTCATTATATAAATAGGACATAGAAAAAACTGCAAAGTACCAAATGATGTTCGGCAGAAAATTAAAAGTACGTGAAATTCATGACCCAGACAGTGTTTCTTTTCTCTCCCCAGCATATGCGCTGCACATCTACCTTCACCCAAGCGGTACCCAGCCAGAGAAGCTCCTCCCTCTGTGTCCCGGGTACTCCACTCAGGCCCCAGATCTCTCAATGCAACCTAAGCACAATCTGTTACTGATACCAGAGTCATTACAGACATTATCGTATTCGTGATGCAATTAAAGCCTCCGGAAACAATGAGGTGCCCTGGAGGGTAGAGTGTCCCTCCAGCCCGCTGGGCCTGCAGCTGTCCTCCTACTGTCCCATCTCCTATCTCCTTCTAACTCTGTAAATATAAGCCTTCTCAGTCCCATGCCACCAACCCCAACATGTTCACATTTCTCATCTGACCGCTGCACGTTAGGAAACAGCCTGCCGGGCACCTGCCTGCTCCCCATAAACGCACATGACACGTCCCAGCTTAAAATCCTCTGCCCCAGGAAGAGAAGACCAGCTCCTGACCAGGCTCAGAGCTGCCCCTTCATCTCCACTCCTTCCACTGCCCCTTCCCGCGCTCCTCCCAGCCTATATTTTGGCTTTCTGATTCCTGTTCCAGCACACTGGCCTGCCTCCCTGATTTATGCCCAATTATCTTTCCATTGTTACTTCTTAAGGAAGGCTTCTCAGCTCAATGAAGGAGGTCGGGTCACCTGCACACGCTCTGCTGTGTGGTGCACAGGTCTTAGCCGGGTGCGGCTTCACGCCTACACATATGCTGTGTGTTTATGCATTTGCCTCCTGCACGCACGCATCCCCTGCCTCCCGCACATCTGATTTCCCGATCACTGCACCCCTAGTCCTCGAGGTCTCGTAACCCCGTGCCAGGCATTTTGGAAGGCCTCAGTTGCACTGACTGTGACACCTCCATCCCAGCAAGTGTGGAGTTGCTAGGTTAAGGCTTACTAATAACACGATTGCTCAACTCAGTGGTGTATTTCTATTAAGTCATAGGCAACAGAAGTATTGTCTAGTTGTGTACGAAGCCTTATTTTACAAAATGGCAAGTTTTACCTGCACCGACAGAGGAACGATTTGTAAAAGTCATTGAATGCACTGTTCTATAAAATAAACCATGTATAAAGCCAAAATGCAGCTAGATTATATGTAGTCTTAAGTATCAGGTTTATTGGGGAACTAATAATTTTTTAAATCTTCTACATAGGACAAATATTATGCTCTATATTTTGCATAGAAGGCACCTGAGACTTAGGGACAAGTAGGTGACAGAATCAGAAGCACTGAAATCCCAGCCTGTCTCCATCCCCCCACTCCGCCCTCCCCGCGCCTCCAGGGTCTCGGTCTCCGCTCCCACCCGTACCCCCTCTACCCTCGGAGACCAGCCGTCTCGGAAAGAATCCCAGGATCATCTGTGGTCCGCGGGAGTACCGGAGAGTCCCCACCGCCTCCTGCGCGCAGTCGCGGCCCAGCGGCCTTGGAGGCCGCGGGCGAAACAGACCCGGACGCAGGCTGGTCCAGCCGCTCAGAGCCTGGCTGAGGCGGCGGCGGCGCGGACCAAAAGCAGCTCGGCTGCGCCCCCCGCCCCCGCCCACCCGCGGCGACCACCCGGCCTCAAAGACCCGAATCCCCGGACTGGCCGAGAACAGCTGGGCCGCCCAGCCCTGCCTCGCCCCGGGCCCTTGCGCGGCGGAGTGAATCCTGTCTAGGAACCCGGCGCTCCGGGGTCTAGGCGCCTTGCAGAGTGCGACGCGCACAGTTATGTCCCGGCAGGAGAGGGGAGGGCCCCATTCCGACTTCGGAATGAACACATGGACCGCATTAACGGCAGTGGTGAAATATAAAAAAGAAACCCTGAGCCTGGGTGCCGATCAGGCTCCCTTGGGTGCACCAAGTCACTCGGCCGTCTGAGTTTTCGAGGCCCCTGGGAGAAGCAAGGAACGGTAGGGGCACGGAGAGGCTCCAGGTCCTGCACCCCGTGACCCTCGCGGAACAGCGGGTTCGGGCCCCAAGCGCTGCGCCCGGCCTTTCCGAGCCCGCGAGGAGACGCCGCCCGGATTGGGGCCCGAGATCCACCCGAGCGCCTCCACACCGAGCTTTGTCTTCCAGAGCGCTGGTCCCTTCTATCCCCGGCAGCCCAACTCTTCACAGCTGCTCTGATAGGGCCATCAACCCCGCGGTGGCCTCCATTGGGCCGCGACAGGACCCAGGGGAAAGCGGGGCCCCTAGGGGGGTGGAGGCGCCAAGAACCTGAGAACGCGCTGCTCCCGCCGTGCCCGCGGAGAGCCGGGGGCGCGGGGCGCACAGCGGGCAGTGTCCTCGGCCCTGCCTCGCGTCCGTTGTACCTTTGAGCGGTGCAGCCAGGTCTGGTCGCTGTGGCCGCGGTAGAACGCGGTACCCGGCCTCAGTCACTCCGTGCAGCGCGCGCCCGCGACGCGCCCCGGCCCCGGGCGTTTTGTGCCATCGGATCGCGCGGGGCCAGCGCCGTGCACTGCGGGGCCCGGCGACCGGTCATCGGCTATCACCGACTGCGCTTTTCTCCCGTCCTTCCCTCTAGACCGCGCTTTGCACGTGAGGCGGATGTGGTGACCCCACCATCACCACCACCTAACTCAAAAAAATCATAAAATCTTAGCTGTGACTCCAGACCCTTCGTGTCCCTCTCTCGGGCATCTGTTCCCCGAAAGCAGTGACCGAAAAGTAAAGATTGGCCGAGAGATGGTTAAAAAAAAAAAATGCTGGCAGGATTTCCGCCAGCACCCCAAGAACTACACATCCCAGGGAGCCCGGGGCAGGCACGCAGCTCCCCGCGGCCGTCCACTCGGAGAAAGCCTTACTCAGCTGGGCCGATGCGCAGCCAATCCCTCGCGGGGCACCTGGGCCGGAGCCTGGGACCGATTCGCCCGCAAAGGGTGTTAGGGCAGCTGGGGTGATAGAAGTTTATCGCTGTCCCGAGGAACAGGGTTCTTGTCCCTTTCTGTAGCGCCTTGGTGGCACCCTTCACCTGGCCTTGCCGACAGCCGAGGGTGACTTCCTGCGCCCTGCCCCGCTCGCTCGGCGGTTCTTGGGAGCCCAGCGAGCCGCCCCGTGACCGCGCCGCGCTGCTCACCCTCTTGTTCATCGGGGGTCATTTCCAGAGTCTGTCTTGTAAATGTTTAGCATTTTGCAGCGTTGCTGCTTTTTTCTGGGGACTGTTGCAGCGCTTGCCGAGACCGGCGGAGAGGGGCAGCTGAGCCCAGAGAAGAGCGAAGTATGGGGCCCCGGGCTGAAAGCGGACGTCGTCCTGCCCGCCCGCTACTTCTACATTCAGGCGGTGGACGCGGCAGGGAGAAGGTGAGTCGGCACGCGAGTCCCGGAGCAGGATCGCAGCTAAATATTACTTTTCTTCCTTCAAGTTAAATCAGCCCCAGAGTTATGTCCACAGCATTTACCAATCCGGTTACTGGATCGATCCCCAACTAGTTCTGTCAACCCTCTCCGACCCGATTTGTCTCTGTAGCTTTAGAAATAATTCTGAATAATATGTGAAATACTATTACATTACACAAATAGCTTTTATTTTAGCTGTCTTGCTAAGAATACACACATTATTAGAACAAAACAAAGTTTCTCCATTCTGCTGAAAATACTGTTTCTATCCCTACTTTTAAGCCCAGTTGTTAGAGATGTGATCTGCTGCGTAGTAGTCCAGGGTTGCTGAGTTCGGGGTAACTGACCAGTATGTTTTGAAACTTAGAAATGATAAATGAAGTTCTATGAAAGTATGTACGTATCTCCCATGTATGACTGTAACAGGAGTTTGTTATTCATTCCAGCGAATTGAATGCATTAAAACTACACTTTGAAACTTGTTCTTGTACTTGCCCTGCTTCTGATGATTTTTCACTCTTGGTGGGTGTCACCCATGTATATTTCATAGGTAACAATATTGGAAGGAAAAAGATTGGCCAAGGCAGAGGAAGGTTATAAATTCTGCCATCTGGCTATAAAATAATAACGTTGGAGAATGTCATCTTGGTACCAAGATCATGCACTCCAAAACACCATTGTCACTAAGATGGTACGATGTCTATTGATTTTTGCCTGTGGCTGAGTGTGACTTATAATACTGGTATTTTAAGTCATCGCTGGAAGCACCATTTGATCACAAATTTAGAGATTTGATGGGCATAAGATAAATACCTGGTGGCCTGATGGGAATATTGTTATAGTGGAACGCATATTTCTAAGCTTAATGCAGATTAAGAGTCCTGACATGTCCCTTTGTGGTTGTCTAAAATGGAATCGTGCCGCTATCTTGGCCGCTGTCATCCTCTATGTCTATCCTTTTCCCTTAAACTTCTAATTTTCTGTTCATTCTGGCACTAAAAGACGGAGACGCAGCTCCTGCCTACTGCAGGAAGGGTGTGGGAGAGAGCCGAACGGGTGGCGCAGCAGACGGCACACTCGCTGTGCACTTGAAGCTTACAACCGTCTTTCTATCTCATGGCTTCTCCCACCGCAGGTTCACATCCTCTCCAGGTGAAAAGGTGTTCCAGGTTAAAATCTCAGCACCGGATGAGCAGTTCACGCGCGTTGGAGTCCAGGTTTTAGACCGAAAGGATGGGTCCTTCATAGTGAGATACAGAATGTATGCAAGCTACAAAAATCTGAAGGTAGAAGTTAAATTCCAAGGTCAGCATGTGGCTAACTCTCCATATATTTTAAGAGGTAATTTGAAATATAATTTTATAGCAGTACTATTTGATGATACATCCTATGGCTGTTTCCTACCTGGAAAGCTGATTAGGAATTCTGGTAAAAGAAAGAAACCTCTGTTTCCAAAGGAAGATATATTTCACTAAAGAACAAGTAACTATTAGAGAATTCTATTGCTAAAGACATAATATTAACAAAAATAGTGAGATTATGTAGGGCCAGTGAGATAGCTCAGTGGATGAAGCGCCTGCTTAGGCAAGCACAGGGACCGGGATTCCAACCCTGCACCACATGCTGTGCTGGCCCTAGAAAGATCAGTATGAGTCTGACCTGCATAGTGCAACCCTGTACCAAATATGTAAAATAATAATAATAAGTAAGATTATGTGTATAATCATGCAGGATACCTGGAAATATAAATTAAGTAAATGGTGATTGGTAGTGGAATTTAGCAGATCCCTTCAGGAAAGGCCAGTTGGTTTCTGTCCCCCTTCCAGTGGCATTTCTCTGGGGGATTCTCTGGTGTTTTCTTATGTAGGATGAGAGTTACCCTCAGCCAAATCCTTCCCTGGCAGAGGAGACAAAAATCCCAAAATGGGGGGAGCAGTATATGTAACAAAAGAACCTGAAAAAAGGTAAACCTTTTTAAGGGTCTAGTTTCCTTAGCTACCTTGCACCAGGACCACAAGGGAACCTGCTAAACCTTAAAAAATTATTGTGCTTTCACCTATTGCCTGGACCAGGTGAGAATCAGAGGGTTGCAGAAAGAAATGGAAAAAATATCTATATATCTATATATATCTTCAATTCAGATTCAACTATATTATGTTAATATTATTTCTATACATATTAATTAATTAATTATAGTATTATTGAAGTTGACTGGTTTGTAGATTACCTTTTCTTTATATTTTTCTTCAAAAAAAGTTTCTAAAGGCATAGAGCCAGGCACAGGTGTGGCTGTCTGTAACCCTGGCACTTTGAGTGGCAGACGCAGGAGGGTCACAAACTCAAGTCCAGCCTTAGTGACTTAGCGAGAGCCTATCTAAAAATCAAAAATAGAGAGTGATACTGGGAATGTAGCTCAGTGCAAAGGTGCAAGATTCGATCCCCAATACCATACGCACATACAAAAGATTAATAGGAACTCTTTGTTTACTTCTGTTGTTATTGATGATTTACCCATGGAGAAAAGCACCTTAGGCACTTAAAGAAGTGGTTTATATAAAAGCCCATTGGAATATTCAAATAACTTTCACTGAAACAGGGCTAGTCCTCCATAGTCTTTTACCAATATTTGATTTTTTTTTTTTTTTTTTTTTTTTTTTGGTGGAACTGGGGATTGAACTCAGACCCTTGCGCTTGCCAGGAAAGTGCTCATTCTACTGAGCCATCTCCCTGGCCCTTGATGATTGTTAGGCATATCAGACATGATAAATAATAGCCCTGTAGAACATAAGTTAGTACCAGCTAGCTTTGTCTAAACTCATGTAAACTGGACGGAAACATGAAAATATTACAAAACTTCTGTGGGAAGAGCTATTAAAATATAAGGCTGGTTACTCAGAATGCCCCAGTGTTATAAAAGCAATTATGTTAAAAGATGTTTTCAGGACTGGAGAGATAGCTTGGCAGACTCTGTACCTGACTGGCAAGCACAAGGACGTGATTTCCACCCCTAGTACTGCATGCTGTGCTGGCCTGGGCGTGGTACTCGCCTATACAGTATAATCCTAGCGCTGGGGAGGCTGAGACAGGAAGATCACTAATAAATTAATTAAACTTTCAATCAAAAGTCCCTACCTCCCTGACTACAAAATGTAAGAAGACCTCATGTTGCATCTTTGTCACAAGTTTCAGGGGCTGGGGAGATGGCTCAGTGGAATAAGCGCTTGCATGGCAAGCACAAGGACCTGAGTTCAATTC
>NDGN011485999.1:0-11643 GCA_002564285.1 Tympanoctomys barrerae
CTGTGCTTTGCTAAGCTTGTTCCACGTAGGTGCTTTAGACCACTGAGCCATCTCACCAGCCCCTGTAAAGCAATGTTAAGAGAATCTTAACATAGAAAACTCTCAGAAATTCCACATACACTCCCGTAAAATCAATTAGCTATGACCTAGGTAACAAAGAAGTGCTTTCTGGCGCTGTGGATCAAATCCAGGGCGCCCGGGTCCTAGCTTGGGCTCCACTACCAAGCTGCACACCCAGCCTGTGACGATATACTTTGTCGGAGCCTGGAAAATTGCAGAGCAAGAAATGTGGAATCACGGAGAAGACCCGAGAAGTCGGGGTCTCGTGGGGAGCCTACTGTGGGGTCCTGACAGCATGGAGTCAGCCACCCTCACTGTTTAAATAATTCCCAAAGGCAGAGATATGCCCTCAGTAGAGCACCTACGTGGGTTGTTTAAGCCATGTATCTTAGTCTGTTTCTGTGTTGCTATAATAGAATGGCTGAGAGTGGAAGATTTCTAAAGAACAGAAATTTTATTCCTCCAAACCTGGAGCCTGTAAGTTGACCATCCAGGTTCCAGTGGGGTTGCTGTTCGACGCGCTTCCAAGATGGTGCAAACCCAGCAAAGGAAGAACGCTGTGCTTCACCGTGGTGCAGAAGGAAGGAAGGGTGAGGCCCCCCACCAACCCCTGTTGGCAGCAGCCGTTAATCCACCCAGAGGACAGCGCCCTCCCAAAGGCCCCACCTCCCTACTCTTCCATGCTGGAAATTAAGTTCCCAACACGTGACAGAGGGGGACACAGCAGACCTCAGCACTGGCCACGGGCCACGCGCAACATTCTATACTCCTTAAGACACAGCTGAGTAAAAGAAAAGAGGCAAGTGTCCGTGCAGGAGGCTGGGGAGACGTGTGATAAAATGCTACTGACACCTAACCGGTGTGGTGGTTTTTATTTTCCTTCTTTTGGGTACTTCATCCGTACTCCACCATCACTATTACTCATGAAATGAGGGAAGAAACAAGCAGATTTTACTTTAGGAGAAAAACTCATTTCCTGGATGTGAATAAAATACTTCAAAGTTCAAGGCTTAACTGAAGACCTGACTTGGAAGACCGCAGTTCAGGAAAGGCCACCTGACTTTTGTTGCTATTGGGCGGATTTCCTAAAGCATGGTTTTGTTCATTTCTAAACGTATGAATGCCAGGGTCCCCAACGGCACTTTAGTACATGAAGAACTTCCCAAGTCTTACTAAGTCCATGCATTTCTTGAAATTGCTCTGAGAAAAACCTAAAATACAACAACAACGAAAGTTTGTATAACGTGAAGGTCTGCGTGGTGTCTGGGTTCCGACCTCAGGAGCACTCGGGTCTTTGCATTTCCTAAGTTTTGTGACTCTGGAAATGCTCGCTCGGGCAGCACTCGGGGGAGCAGCTTCACACGGACTCCTCCCGCTCGGCGCAATCACGCAAGCAGCCGGCAGGATTTATCTAACCCTCAGCCAACTGCTCAGCCAGCCTGAAATTATTGATGGCCCATCAGCAGTGACCAAGATGAAGGGCCCACATGAAGAGGTGCTTCCCCCCCCCACAAGAGAACCATTGAGCTGGTAACAGGACTTGAAACGCCGTGTCAGCTCCGCTCGCCCGGTCAGGAGCTCAGCTGCTGGAGAGAAATAAAACCGTTCAGCCAGGGCCGTCCTCCAATCAGTCACAGGGGTAATGGTGTTTGGCTTCAGTCAGGTTGTATGTCAGCAAATATACATCTCCCGGACAGCCCCTAAGAGCGCCTTAAGATCATGCTTATTGTTTTATACAGATAGGGGTAGGACGCTGATCGATGGTGGTCAGAGGCCACCGAAATAAATGTTACCATGTCCGGCAGGTGAAGTTAATCTCAATCCCGGAGGATGAAGGAGCCATTTTGATGGAATATTCATTCCACTGACAGTGATGGGATATTTTTCCTCTGCTAATGCCTTGTGCAGACCCTACAACAGAAGCTGTTCCCTCTTCCCCCTCCTCACATAGCCCTCTGTAGGAGGGCCCCAGGCAAAGAAGGGACACTAGGTAAATCTCAGAGCCATCGTGGCCAGACTTGAAAGGCTGGTTGATAGAGCTCCCAGGCCACCAACTTGCTTCCGCTGGCAGGACAGGGGATCAGACACCCTAGTAGGGAGCAGCTGAAAGCATGAGGAGTCCCTGAGTCGCGGGGAATCACGTGGCCCACCCTCTTCCGAGCCCGTGTGACCCCCAGCCCTTGGCCACCACACCCTTTTCCTGCACCCCCTGACCCCACCCCAGTGGTCCTGGTGCTCTAGAGAAGTAAGTTAACCAGCACCTCCGAAGTCCTCCAAATCTAGAACTCTGCCTTCAGACATTCGAAGGAACACAGTGAGCGTCCTACAGGTCTCCAGAGGGCATTTGAAGGCGCCTTCCGTGGGAAAGCGCGGGGAAAGGGGAACGGGCTGCGGCCACAGCGTGTGCGAGAGGTGCAGCCTGGCCGGCAGACGCCAGGCTCACTGGAGAAACCAGACGCTTTTGCACAGGACCGGGTCCCCCTCTCCTTGGGCCGAAAGTCAGTGCGCCTCAGGAACTCGAGTCAAGGTGCTGGAGAGCCCTCGAACCAGGCTTCCGGGAGATGCTGGAGAGGGCAGGGGTCGAGCGGGGGTGATGCGGGAGGTGTCAGTTGCAAGGACTTCCTGCGCCAGGAGCCGGCCTCTCTGCTCTCAGGTGACAGGACGCTGCCTGCGTGCGCAGAGGAGCCAGCGAGCCACCATCGGCAGGAAGCCCGAGTTCAGCGAGCTGCTGTGCGGCGGGCAAAGCTTCGCGCACCCGGAAAGGGCCGAGCGCCGCATCTAGGCCGAGCGCGCGCTTACGCGATGCTGTCTTCCAGAAAATGCTCAGACTGTCCTAGATCTTGGAAAATCGTCTTAAACAGCCTGATTCACAACTATTCTGGAAGCACAGAGTTGTAACAATAACGGGTGCGATAATAAATGTGTAGCATTCTAATGAAAATGCGCTACGAGATTCAAAGAAGCAGCTGCTCTTCATTACTGGAAGTCTCGCTTTGTTAAAACGCTCTTTAAAGCGGTTTTTAACAGAAATTATTCCTTGGTGAAGTCTTGCCAAACAGAGGTCCTGGAAGGCCGTCCTTTGAGGAGTAAGTTTTCAATCCATTAATTTAATGATTCCCTTGCCGCTCCTTAAGGAAGGAATTTTTATCTACTTGTGTCACCTACAGCTAGCTGTCCTAAGGGGGTTGATGTTTAGATACCTGCTGCTGATTAGATAAACGTCCTTGTAAAGGTTTGAAAACCATTTGCGCGCTCTCTCCCTCCCTCCCTTGTGACTTGTACTTTTCATTAGCCATTCATAGTTGTTTTTTTTTTTTATTTTACAAAAAAACAAAACTCATAATCAAACAGTAGGAGGGTAGTGGGTCCCATTTCCTGGTGACCTTCTTTCTGTTTTGCTCAGACATAATCCCCCCTTTGTAGCTGCGCAGTTCCGTTTTAACCTAGGTCATTAACGGATAAACGCACGTTCCTGTGCGCGCGTGTCCCGATGTCCCACGGCGGCGTCACGCAGTCACAGGCTGGGGCTGAGCACGCGATGCTGGCCAGCAACGAGGGCGTGCGCTTGCCAAATTAGCCTGCTGATTGGTGTGGCGTGGTGCGGGGCGCGGCCAGACGCGGAGGCCCAGCCTGGTGGGCGCGCTGCCTGCTCGCGGGCGAGGCCTGGCCACCAGAGAGGCCCGCCGAGGGCTGCTGCGCCCGCAGCGCTGTTCCAGTTTGCGGCCTGCTTCATTCTTCCTTCCGCCGGGTGGACCTCTTCTCTTCTGCGATGCCACACACCTCGGAGCCAGCCGACCGCGAGCTGCAACCTCCTCACACTGCCAGCCCAGTAACCCGTCCTTCCTTCCACGGTGGGTTGGATATTTTGTCTTCTCATCAGTGGGAAAAGTAGCTAAGACAAGTCCATATAAATGGAGTCCAATCTGGAGCCATAGATTTATTTGACTTTAAAATGTGACACTATCAATTGAGAGCCATAAAGTACATGCACTTTTCACTCAGTAGCTTCACTCTTAGCAATTGTACATAATAATGGGTTGTGTAAAGACTCGGATAAACGAATTCTCATTATTGGGAAGCAACGTACGTCCATGAATACATGCACTGTAGCAATATTCAGCCTTTAAAATTGCCTTGTAGATAATCACCTAATGACTTAGAAAGGTAACGATATATTATTAAGATTGCAGGTGGGGGCAGCAGTGAAGGGGTTGTTTAGCATTCACAGCACCCTGGGTTCGTTCCCCCAGCACAGGAGAGACAGATGGAAGGGGAGGAGAGAAAGGAGGGAAAAGGGGAGGGGAGGAGGGAGGGAGGGGCAGGGGAGGGGAGAGGGAGGGGGCCAGGCCGGGGAGGGGGAGGGGAAGGGAGAGGAGGGGGAGGGCAAGGGAGGGGAAGGGAGGGGAAGATCAAAGACATAAGCATTGAGGCAATGTTCTATACTTTGTATATTTGTCATCTCTATTTTTGTCTGTCTTTTCCAAGTATTAAAATGAATATATTATCTTTGTGATGTAAAAAATTATTTGAATGCTTTTTAATGTGGTCATGCACATTACTAATTTCTAGCCTTAAATGATTAGAATATATTACAAAGCATAATTGTTTCATCTATAATCCAACAAACCACCACACTACATAATGTATTCCTAAACCACATAAATTGTCTCCCCTTTATTAAATATGGAAAATGGTCATACTTGGGAATGTTATCTATTTTCTCTATTACCTAATGTCTAGTGATCATATTCCAAAAAAACAGAAACTCCAGTAACTAAATCCATTTTTTTTCTAACTTTAACATAGAGCTGCTTATCTAATTACTACACATGCGGCATAAAGTGCTAACGTAATTACTTTGCTATTGTGGGCTTAACATCATTCTACTAGTTTTCTTAATTTATCGAGAATCACATTAATGATTGTAAATTTCATTAGAAGGAATAATTAGAAATGCTAAAAAGGTTTAAACGATTAGCAATGTGTCAGTGTATCTCTTCCCAAATCATGAGGAAATAATTTGAGTCTCTCATTAAATGGTATCAATCAGAACGAAACGTGTACACGTTCTCATCATCTGCAAAGACAGCGCACGTGTACGCTGGCCTGCACGCAGACACCAGGACCTCAAAAGTTATATTACCAATCAGATCGAAAATGTGAGGTTCCTGAGTAGATTCGGACAAGCGCATTTGCAGGTATGGTCACGGCACGCATCACAAACAGAGCACAGCATTAAAAGTGGACAGGAAGCTATCTTTTTGCATGAAAACTCTAGAAAATGTCCCTTGGTTTAGTTAAGTGAAAAGAAAATGCACAATAGACCTTCGCGATCCCATTCAATCCTGGATGAACGCACATCTCATCTACAATTCACTGAAACAAGAAGGCCCTGCGTGCTTTAACCGAGTTGTGTTTTGGTTGGTGTTTTCAACAACCCAAGTCAGAATGTAATGTCACAAGGTGGAGATTTTTAACTACACAACTGACTAGGACACGTAGTGCTCTGGTCTATGTCTTTTCTAGATAATTCACTTTAATACCCCCTTCCTTACAGACCTCCCCTACCGCAGGTAAATGCTGAGCCAGGAAAGCCTGGGTGTGGCGGTGCATGCCTGTGATCCCAGAACTCTGGGAGCTGAGGCAGGAGGATTGCCATGAGTTTGCCCCCAACCTGGGTACATAGCAAGATCTTACGTAATAAAAAAAGTTGAGCCAGGGAGCATTGTCAGTAGGCAGCTGGGTCTCAGTCTAGGACACAGCTCCAGTGTCTCAGAGAGGAGAACCAAGGATAAAGGGTGACTCTGAAGAACACCTCCCTGGCACAGTGGCATGCGCCCTGGTCATTCCAGCACTCGGGCTAGCTGTTATGACTCCCTAAAGCCACAAGCACTCATGGGAGAGACATTCAGAGCTGGCTGGGTCTAGGGTGTGTGGATGTGGATTAAGGGTGTGATAAATTAGTCCACCAGTTCATTTAGCATATTTCTGAATGTGGACAATGGAAAAACCTACTTGGGGGGGCACCACCCAGAAGGCTTGTAGCCTGGATGGGGAAAAAGAACAGGGAGGCTGGCTGCCACGGACTGCTTAGCCTCGGCCAGGCCCCCTGCCACGCCGTCCTGCCTTGGCACCAGCTCACTATGGACTGAAACCGCTACACACTGTGAGCTGAGAGAGCTTTCCTACTCCGACTCACGAGGATCAGGTATTGTGCCTCAGTGAAAAGACACAACAGACAGAGGCTGAGTCATGAAGTCAAGCCAGCTTGGGCAATTTAGCAGTTTAGCAATGTTTTCTGGTTCTGTTTCTGTTTTTTATGTATCCAGCAGAGTCTACACTGTACACCTCGTAGTGGCCCCCCTTTCAGACTCCCAGTGCTGGGGGCCCGCTCGGCACACCTGAGGGCGGAGCCGGCATGACCTGTGGCTCAAGAAACAGAACCATGGTCCCTGAGCGTGCCTAAGCAGGCGCTCAGCTGGCCGAGCTGTCTCGCCAGCCCTGTGATTTAGCAGTTGAAAAGGAAGAAAGTAAGAAAATCTCAGGCAGAGCCCCTGGGTTCAATCTCCAGGACCACATGAAAAAGAAAGAAAGAAAACTTTGCCAATAGAAAGAGTAAAAGATGAGGATTTAGGAATTAAGATCAAGATAGAAACCTACCAGTAAGACCCAGGCCTCAAGTGTAGAAGAAAATTAATTCTGAATAAATTTTGAGCATTAAATAAACATGACACCATCCTGGTGGAGGTGTTCTTATGCTAAGCCCTGAATACTGACCTAGAAGAATTCAGGATTATTCCTGAAAACTGGGGGTGACAGGGTCCATAACTGAGGATCTTGAATGTGAGTATGGTTATTAGATTTTCCTTTCTTATTTCCTTAATAACAAGCACTTATGTTTTTGTCAAATAATTCTCCTTGTATAAAATTAAGAATTATGGAAAGCCAAATAAATGTAATAGATTTTGAAATTAAAAACGATACTGTTGTAAGTTGTCATTTCCTAAGCTCTCTTTGACTGCATTCTTTGAAATTATCTTAAGATTTTTTTCAAACTCATGCATATATGATGCTAGATAATTAAAGTTATTTGATAATTATCTTCATTGCACTTAAGATCAATAGATCATTATTTTACTGATGATGCTACTTCTCTTTACTGTAGGATTCTCCCCTACGGTCGTTGTTTATCAAGCATCCTCGCAATCTATTCCAATTAGCTCAATATCATTATTTTTAATTCACTCAGTAAACACTTATTCAGCAATTTTGTGCAGAAGTCCCTTCACCCAAGAATAATGAAAGCCAGAGAGCAAACGCCTGCCTGAATGAATAAATTCGGAGCGGAGGCCACTGGTGAACTCAAGTTAGAGAAGCGCGGCTACTCCTACCTCAGGAACGTCACACGGAAAACTCAGCCTGGGTGCTCCCTTCCCCACCCTTCTAAGACAAAAGGCAGCCTGTAGGACAATAAAGAAATGATGCTTGCTCTCGCCTGCAGACTGGCTCTGCCCAGAAGCTGATGACTTTGAGCACCTGTGGCTGAAATAGCTCAGGAAAGTGGCCCCAGGAGCTGCCTTGGGGACAGGGGTGTCGTCCCCCCAGAGGCTGGGACAGGACACTATGGAAGTTCTTACCTCTGCCTTGTCTGTACTGTAAACATCCTAAAACATGTAAGCAAATGTTGTACTTGAAATCCATGATCATTTAAACTTAAAGGATTAAAATTAAAAAGTACTGTTGTGGAGGACCTCGCATTTGGCCACCCGGCCACGAGTAGCCTCCAGACAGCGTCCATCCAGCTGGAGTTGAATATCCACGGCTTCTTGCTCCTTTCGCTCCCTCCACAGGGTTGTCAAGGGCCGCACTCCCGCGGAGGGACACCACGTGAAACAGTGGACCCAGCGTGGGCGAGGGGTGGAGTCACTGCCCTCCCTCGCCCCTGCTGACCTCTGGAGCCCCGCCTGGTCAATGTGAGCCTTGGGCTTAGAGTCACTTCCGCGGGACACACTGAGTGACGATCACATGCAATCAGGTTGCCCCGGATGCAGCCAGGGGTCCAGAGCCCTCAGGTGCCCCAAAGCAAACTTCCTAACAGTGTGTTTTCAAATAAGTAGCACAAAAATAAATGTCCTAGTAGCGTCCAGGGATAATCGGAGCGACTCCACGGCTTCTGTCCAACATCTGCAGGAGTTTTCCTGCACACCAGCGCTTCTGGCCGCTTCCACGATCCCGGCCGTCCAAGGCTGCTGTGCCCTATGTATTCTTTGATACTCAGATCGCGCAAAGAGCAGCATTAGAGGGCGTTTTTCCTCCTATGGGTCCCACGGGAACCTCACATTTCAATCCATCAGCAACCCCCACTGGAGGGGCCACTGATTCATCGGGAGTCGACACACATTTGCTCTTCTTTGAAGTACAAAAAGGTCTCAGGACCTAGGTATAATTAGCAGAAAGGACTCCTTCTATGCCACTATGGAGAATTATTAAGCATAAATTTTATCTTTGTTTGCTGAACGAGAAAAGACTTTAAAAATCCATACACCCCCCCCCAACTTTATCTGTCTAGATAAATATAATTAGGTAACGGGTGATGATTTGCGGGCATCTTATTGCCTGTGTCTGCAAGGTCAGTAAGCATGATCATAAAGCTCACAACAAATACAGTCGGCTTCTGATTTTCGGAGACACGAACGTGACTTTGGAGAATCAGATGGGCCAGAAGCAGGCATTCTGGCAAATTAACTCTTCCTGTATTCTGAGCAGGATTGGAGAGACTTTTGTCTTAGCTGATTTGCATGCACTAATTGCTAGTTCTGAGTAAACATGGAGTGATCACCTACACGATTGCATTCATAAATTAATGTTTTTACTTTGCAATTATTTGCACACAGGAAGAAACAGTATAATTCCAAAGCTGTGTCTACACTTACATAATGAAGTGGTTAATTAGAGTCATGAGCTAGTTAACGACAAGCCAAATTTTTTCAGGAACTATCCAGACAAGAGAAAGAAATGTCTTTGCTGGAATAATTCTAAGTGCCTCAACATCTGATTCCCCTTTAGCATGGAGATACACCCTCAGCAATGCTTTGTTTATACAACCTGGGTATTCTTGATTTTTCATGGGTGGGATGAATGCCAAGACTCGTCATCAAGGTAGCGGGGGTGTCACACAAAAGGGACAGAGCCCCATGCCAGGAGGACTGACCAGTCCATTCAGGCTCCCAAGGGGCACTGAGTGGACAGAAACAGAGGCTTGAGCTCATCAGCCACCACTGTCAGCCCAGGGCACTCCTGTCCCACCTCCAGCCCAGGTAACCCATCCCAGTTTCAGAGGAGTCCCTTCTTTAGGGAGCTCTTATCCTTGCGTTCAACAGATCTCTGACCTTAAATACTTGAGGCTGAATGGTCCACTTTCCACACCTGGATTCAGGGACCTTGCAATGACCCATAACCAGCTGGTGCTGGGAAATCACCTTGCTCACCCAGGAAAAGGTCCGGCTTATTTTCCTATTCATCACCTGCAAGCAGGTGCAGGGGCCAGGGGTTCAATCCCAGGACCTGCTGTGCCGGCCCAGCTCCCAGGGTGTGCTGAGATGGCGATTGAGACTAGGTGTGGTGGTATGCACCTGTAATCTCAGTTCTTGGGAGGCTGTAAACAGGTCAATCATTATGAGTCCGATCTCAGTAATGAGACCCTGAACACACTGTAGACCCTTCCCTGAAATACAGAAAAAAATAAAAATAAGTAAAATTGTTTTCCTATTCAGGTGACTGGCATAGACATCACAGGAGAAGTCGCACAATCTTTCATTCTCCTCCATGCTGGTCTGGGCCACCATCACTTCTGATTTGAATCCTTAAAAATCTCCTCACTGACATCCTTGTCTCTGCCCCCTTAACCCACTGCCCTACCATTAATCTCCAAAACCTGTTCTCTGTGTGGTAGCCAGAATAATTCTTATAAGTCCCACATTGCCAGGTACAGTGGTGCACGCCTATAATCCCTGACGAATAAGTCAGATCAATAAATAACAAACATTAAAATTCATGCTTTAAATGTTTCTAAATACCACATCTGATACGCAGAAATTTAAAATGGTATCCACAGTGCCCCCTTTCTTGAGTATAGATAGATTGGTGAATACAAAGGCATGCTCCACCATGTCTCGGTTATATTTTGGAAGAGGTAGATCTCAGAAAAGGAGATTAGTCCAGTAGGCATCCAGTGATTCCATAAAGCAAGGCTAGGTCGGCTTTAGAAAGAGAGATTTGGGCTACAGGAAGAATTTGATGTGCAGAGACCTTCCATTGCTACTGGGAAGACAAAGGCAGCCATATGTCAATGAAAGAGGGTAACTTCAATTAACTGAAAATGTTCCCAGGTGACAGCCAGTAAGACATGGAAACAGCAATCCTACAACCACGATAAATTTAATTTTGTCACCACCACATAAACTTGAAAGAGGATCTTAATTATGGACACAGCCCAGCTCTAGCACCTTGATTTTACCTTTGTGAGACCCTAAATAGGGAATCCAGCCGTACTATGCCCAGACTTTGGCCCTAGAGAACTATGAACATATACATGAATATTGTTTTAAGCCACTCTGTTTGTGTGAATTTGCATGAAACAGAAAACTGTTTTAGGTATATTAATTTAGCAACTGTAATGAGGACTGGTCATCGTATAAGGAATCTAGAGGACACAATCATCTAGGGTGAGATGATAAAGGCCTGAACTGAGATCCTGAGAGCAAAACACAGAAAGAAGCTAGAAGCAGACAGCGAGCGGAAAGTCTTTTCGATATTGCGTTCACAAAGCACGCAGGGCCATAAACTGCGTCAGCAACAGCTAAGGTAACTGAGCCATGGGAAAAATCACATTCTTCCGTCTGCTGTCTTTCCATCTTGAACTATAACTGGAATATTCCATTTGATTTTTGCATTTGATCTTTGTATTAGTTTCTCAAGTGGGAAACAAGTTCCTTGAAGACAGCATTATTTAAAATTCATGTTCTGGGAGACGGGGACAAAGGCGACATTGATTCATTCGTTTGAAAATTCAGTGAATTCCTTCATGGAGTCAAATGATACTGACACGAAGGTATTTAAGTAGTATGTGTATTACTTATTTTATTGAGCAATATATTATACACCATTACTTACCTATTAGATTGGCTCAGATCAAAACAAGCTGGCAATACCCAGTGCGAACAAGAATGTGGAGTAATGGAAAAGCCTTATGTGGTGAGGGTAAGGAGAGAAAAATGGTGCAGGCACTTTGGAGAAGTGCGGCAGTTTCCTGTAAAGTTAAACACACACTTGTCACACAATCCAGAAATTCCACTCCTAGGTATCTACCCCAGAAAAGCAAAGACAAAAATATACACAAAAACTTACACTTAAACGTTTATAGCAAAAAAAAAAAAACTGTCAAAAACCTGAAACTATACAGCCAGCCATTAGCAGATAGATAAATTACGATAGATTCATACAATAGGACACTACTCACCAAAAAACAAAAATGTGTACTGTTACACACACCAACGTGGATTAAGTCTCAGAAGCATTGTCCAT
>NDGN011486002.1:0-22028 GCA_002564285.1 Tympanoctomys barrerae
ATGGAAACCTGGTCCTTGCGTCTGCCTGAGAAGATGCTTTAATCCCCTGAACTATCTAGCCAGCCTTAAATGTTCTTTTTGAAAAAAAACAAAATGTCTTCTTGCAATTGTATTTCGAAGAGCCTTTTTTACTCCTTTGTATCTAACTATAAGGATTGCTGGTAATAGAAAATAAGGAAAAACATTACTCTTTGAAAACAGTCCTTCTTATTGGAAATCAGGGAAAATAAATTAATTCTTCAGTATATTTAAATATCCAGGAGGCTCAGTAGGATTTCAAACAAATAAGTGACTATCATTTAAGATGACAAATCTTAGCAGAATCTATCTTTTACTTTTTGGGTTACCTTTAATATTAAGAAACTCTCAGGATTTTAAGTACATATTTATAAAACTGGATACAAACCTTTAATTTTAAGAAGTTTAAGTATACACCTTTGGATATATTTAATAAGCAAATACACATGTATATTTTCAAAGGATTTGCAATGCCCTTTACACAATTTCTGCTATATATAAGTAATATATATTTAGAACATTTTATTGCATAAGTACAATGTCAATATTAATTTGAAAAGAAATAAATGAAATAAAAAGAAAGAAAAAAATATTTGCTATCATACAGGTTTGAATTGCTGCAAATTTGGTGAGTTTGAGAAAATTAATACACTATGGAGAATAAAGCACATACTGTTCAAGTCTACTGCATCAAAAAATTTATTTTAGGAGGAAAATGTAGCATGGAGTATTTTCTGCCTTATCTGAATCATGGGGGCCTGCAGGTTAGCTCTGCTTATGCAAACAGTCAAGTGCAGGAAACTGTGGTTTGATCCTCAGCTCCACATGCCTTACTTGACCCGCTCTTAAGGCAGCCTGAGCCAGGCAAAAAGTAAAAAACCAAAAAAATCATGAATCACACCAAGCACATTTTAGAAATCCAAAATGTGTTTGGCAGCTTGGCACGTGTCTCAGTTGCACCTGTACTAGTAACGGCTTGCTGCAGGGAAGGTGCAAGCCTACACTTGACTATTTCTAGAACTTTGTTCTTACACAGTTAAGTTTATTTTGGATCACACTATTTCAGTTTTGAATGCATTTTTCTTTTATTATTGTGATATCACAGGGATAAAAACAAAATTTGACTTTTTTTTTTTTCCAAAATTTGAATTCTAAATTTCCTCTTACAGGGCATGGGAATGTTTCCAAAATGGACATTTGTAGTTTAGCTACAGTTTTGTAATTATTTACAATTAAATTTTACTCAGTTTAGCACCCTTCCCAGTGCCCTCAGGAGTTTAGAGTTCTGGGTCTCAGGCTCTGGAATCCTCATGTTCTGAGGAAGAAGTGTCTCTTAAACTCAAAAAAACCAAAGTACCTCTCCAACTTGTGAGATGAATAATAAAACCTGGAATACACAAAGCAGATACATTTGCTGCTTGCTTGATCTGTAATTTTAAAAGCCAAACTACATACACATGCACACTGTATGACTGAATGCATGTGGGTTTCACTGAGTGATTTTTTATGGATGAAATCGGTCACCATGCGAAGCAATGCAATAGCATCATAGAAAAGCAACAACACTGAACTTAGGAAAATGTGTGTCCCACTTTAAAACTACTTCAGTGCCTTGGTTAAGTTGTGCCCCCTTAAAAGGAGAGGATGCAATTTCTGAGTTCATCTCTTGAGGGTCAATGCAGAAAAGCCCTAAAAGAGTGTACACTTACGTGTAGTTAATATGTTAAGGTCCTGAGACTGTTGTTTTACTGGACGGTGTTGCTGAACAGTAATTAATTTGTGAAAGACATTTGGGGTCTTTCCTCCAAGTTTAGTTAATATATTTTTATAGATGTACAGAACTAGTTTTTAATCTTTGTTAATGATAGTTGAATCCTTATTTTAGGATCACTGTCATTAAACAAAACTGTATATCCTCTATAGTTTTATTGGTATGGATCAGAATTAGATAGGCTTATGCAGAGTACACCTAGATAAATCTCAATAGGAAATTATCTATGTTACTTGTATATTACATGTCAATGTCTGATAAGTTCTTAAAAATAAGTGTTCCATAAGAAAATACATGTTTTATTTTCTTCAAGGCCTAAATATTATGTCTAACAGGTTTATGCTTCTTGACTGCAACATGAACAGATACTATCAAAACATTAGTTTTATAGAAACTAAGTCTGACAATATCAAATGTTTTTAAATAAACTGAAATATTATGCTCTGAAATGTTTATTATTTTATAAATAATATTGATGGAAAACTATAATCACTGGCTAAAATATTTTTCCTAAATTATAGAAAAATTTCAAAACATTTTCTATCACAATGTGTAATATGAAGTAAATACAAACTTGGAGATGATTTTCTACAAAAGAGGGGAAAATCCACTTTCCATGAGTTATATATTTTCTTGGAAAAGACCATTAAAAAGTGAATCCAGGGCTGTGGAGATAGCTCACATGTCTAAGCACCTGTCTGGTAAGCTCAAGGACCCGGGTTTGATCCCTGGTTAACATGTAGTGCTGGCCTCACACCAGGCATGCTAAATTGACTGCTGCCAAGACCAGGTGTGGTGGAGAGTGCCTGCAAGCCCAGCGCCAGGGATGTTGAAATTGGAGGATCACTACAAGTCCAAACTGTGTAGCAAAACGCTATACCAAATACATTTTAAAAATCCCAGTTCATGGATTTTTTTTTAAGTGGACTATAGGACTATTTTCTTTAATTTTTGTCTTTTATTCCATAAATATTTATTTGCTTATCTAGAACTCGATGAATAATATCAGATAAAGTATGTAACATAAACATGTGAAATTTTAATATTTAACTGATTAGAATTAATTTTTTCTTAATTCCATGGATTTAAGAACTTAAATCAGAAAATTTCTAATGTATGTTGAGATGCAACATGGAATGTGATTTTCACTCTTTCCCTAGTGTCACCCTGGACCAAAATGATAAGTTTCAAATTGCTTTGTTTTAGTGTAAAGTTTTGAGTGAGAAAAGAAGAACATTCTTGATTAATCAGACCTGAGCTGCTTATTTAATTTGAAAATTTGTACAAGATACAGAATTCGCTAATTGATTTTTAGGAATTCGCTTATTTTTCATTTAATTCTTCTATTAATGGTACTTTGAAAGGAACAAAAATACATACACGTGTTTAGTGGGTCATGTGTCAGCCTAGGGTGTACTTTATTAGGGTTTGTTCTTTCTTTTCTTTTGTATTTTTAGTACAGGATCTATGGGGTCTCATTACACGGATCAGACTTGTGGCAATCCTCCTGTTTTCAGCTGCCCCAGTGTTGGAATTACAGGCATGTGCCACCACCCCTGGGCTTGGTGCCCAGGGACAGGCCAATGCAGCATTTGTGTGGGGGATTGAATCCGGTCCCTGTGCTTGCCTAAACAGGCACTGAGTCCACTGAGCTATTTTACCACCCCCATAGATAACAATTTTAATTAGTCTACCACTAACAATGTGTTCCATGTACTTTCAATAACTATACTATTTCTATTTTACTGATGTGAGTAAAATGTGTTTATAGAAGAATTGGTCTTATAGTAGTTATGAATTTAGAGCAGCAGTGCTTAAAGTGTTTACCATATCTCTTTTTTAAATGTATTTAGTAAAGGGTATACAGGGTCTCATTGCATAGATCAGACTCATAGTGATCCACCTGTTTTAGCGTCCCAAGTGCTGGGATTACAGATGCATGCCTCCACACTCAGTCTAAGTCTTAGTGTACCCGAGGGGTGAAGCTGGCACTGCATGCCAAGGATCGAACCCCAGAGTCCTTCATCTGCCTAAGCAGATGCTTTAATCTACTGAGCTATCTGGCTGGGTCAGAGCTATCTGGCTTGCCCTAAATCTCTTGATTTCATTGATTTCTTTTATGTTTGAATTATTCTTATGTTGCTTTCTTCATTACAGTCCTCAACAGTAGAATTGCAAGAGTTGATATTGCTAATAAGAGATCAGATTGAAGGCTTAACATAGAAATACAATAAAAAGTTATCAAATATAATAAAGTTGGAGTACCAGTGATGATTACCTGTCAATCACATCTCTTACTCACCCACAGCTATGATCTTGCAGAACAAAGCCAAAGACACAGAATCTATTATAGAATCTATTGATTGAAACCAAATACACTAAAAACTATTGAGCATTGTAATATGGAGAAGTTTCTTACAACCAAAATTGAATTCCAGACCTGGAAGTGTTTCCTTCTCAACACCATGATGATCGTAGCCAAAACTAAAGATTTGCTTGAGATATTGAAAGGAAAGCCTGGACTCCAATTCTGTCTTGAATTTATTGTTAGCTCTAAGTGGCATAATCAATTAAACACTATTATTCATTATATAATATAAAATTGAATATTAATCATTATAATTTTTGTGTGTATTTAGTACAGGGTCTACAGGGTCTCACTGCACAGATCAGACCAATAGGGTGCTCCTGTAGTCAACCTCCCAAGCATTGGGATTTCGGGTGCACATCACCATGCCCAGTCTTAAATGTTAATTATATGATTAGTAATCTGAAAGGAGCTGGCAAAGTTTTTGATATTTTACATAATCTAATTTTAAGGCAAAATTACTTGCCAAAGAAATCTACCAAAGAAACACAGAGCTGTGTGACAAATCAATAGACTACACCAAATATCACATGGCCAAGGTGTACACTAAGATGGACCACTTAGGTTCAAGGTAAGTGTACTATGAGGTACTCATGACATCAAAATACTTAAAAATGAATTTCATAGGAGTATCTTTTTCATGAAGCAGTGTGAGGTTCTACTCAAAGCAGGACTTTTACATAATTTTACATGTAATATATTTTGGGTAGTGAATAAACTTGCCATCATTTACAGAAGAAAGAAACAATTTGTAATCCACGTATCCATCAAATAAGGACTGCATTATGAGAGCTGAAACTGTTGGATTGATAGACATTCTGAATTAAAGAATTTGGGCCTATCTATCTATCTATCTATCTATCTATCTATCTATCGATTGATTGGTCAATAGATATGTATAAGATAAGACATTTCTATCTTTATCATCAACGTTACAAATTTATTATGTTATATACACAGCTTCTTCTCTACAGGGACTTATGTGCTAGACATAAATAAAAAATATGATACATTGTGAGACATGTTTTATTAACTATATGATGATATAAATCATTTCTAATTATTAGAGCTCAATTAATTTTTCAGGAAGAGATAAGAGAAAGCCTATGCTGTTTCACTAAAGAGCAGAAAGACAGCAATATTTGAACTGTCTTTTACAGATGTTAGAAGAAAGCATTAGTTATTGGAAAGTAATATGAGTGTGAACAGAGGCTGCTGAGAGAACTGACATTGGCTTTCATGGCTTAAGCAAAGGATTTATTGAGGCAAAGAGGCTTGATGAGGTTAAAAGTCTAAGGACTGCCACAGGGTAAAACCACAGAAGTTCTACAGGCTCCTATTCCAGGTGTGTATCTTATGGCTACCTAAATTTAAGAAGAAATGTTAATTTTAAGGAAAAGAAATAATGCATCAATTCTCAATAATATACAAAGCTATACCTAATAGTATTACCCTCTTCTAAGTGCAAGCAGTGTAATTAAAATTCAGCAAAGTAAATTCAACTCTTCAAAATTTGTTTTGGTGACTGGCCTTGCATTGAAAGAGTTTTAAAGTTCTTTTTATTTTATTTTATACCAAATTATAGATTAGAGAAAAAACTGAAGGACAACAACTGAAACTAACAATTGTCATAAGCTTTACAAGTGAGTCATCAAAATGAAATGTAAAATTCCTCAGCCACACAATAATCTTACCAATCATCCAAGGCTGACATCAAAGATCTTAGGTGTGTTATACAATGATTGAGTTGTAAATTGCTGCCAACTTTATGGATTATCTGAAAATGAATACAATCTTATTAAATAGCTAATGATGTTTAAATTGAAAAAGAAACAGAAAATGGAAAAATTCACTATCAATCACTATGCTCTGTTAATACAGATGTCCTTCACCATCAGGAAATGGAACCGGGTATGAGTGTGTATGTATATGTGTGTTTCCTGTATTTAGGACAAGATCTACATGGTCTACAGGGTCTCACTACACAGACTGGACTCATAGTACTCCTCCTGTTTTCAGCCTCCCAATTACTGGGATTACAGGCACTCACCACCACGCCCAGTCTCAATCACTGTCTCAGTGCACCCTGGGGGTGGAGCCAGTGCTGCAGGCAGGGATTGAACCTTGGTACTGCATGCCAGGATCAAACCCCAGCCACTGTGCTCTGCCTAGGCAGGCGCTATAGTCCACTGAGCTATCAGGCCGTCTCTTAGACCCATGTGTTTTCTGGTACACTGCAACACATTCTTATAAATCAAAAGAAAAATAAAAGATGTTTGTTCATATTCAGATCCTTCATTGTAAAAACAAATTATTGAAATTTATATGATGTATGTTTAACAACTGACTTATAATTTTAAAAACTATGCACATTTTCAAGGGTAGACTAATGTTCTTACATGCTTCTTAGCTACATAAATGCATATTAGGTGTCAAATTATCTAAATCAAATTTCACAATAAAACTTTCTATTATATCATTGACCAACAATATATTATAATAATGTAATTTATATTTAAAATTTCATACTTTAAGTTTTTACTGTTTAATAAATGTGAATTTCATATTATGGTTGAATTATTTTTAAATAATCAGAGACTATAGAGATAAATATTTATAGCAAATAAAATGAAATTATACATAAAAAATAGCGAATAAGCACCATGAAAATGAACATTGAAATGCACATATACTCTGAGAATCGCTTTTGAAAGTCCTTCAAAAACACTTCTAAATATACTGTGACTCTCAGGAATCTGCTATTGTTTGATGCTGAAAATGTATTTCTCATATTCATTTCCTGTTTGGATAATAGTCTAAATCTCATTTCATGTGCAATGGAAATATTACAAATGCTTTCACTTTTCTTTGAATTAAAAAGATTATAGAAACTGCTGTATTGCTGATATCTACAAACAAAGAAAAGATCCTTGATGCAGTCAAATTTATCTAGCAAAAGTGATTACTGGCCAATAAGCTCTAGGATTTTTAGGAGATATCATTGAAAAATCGATGGTAGCATCCGAAAGATGATTGCTAGCAAAAATACATTTTTGTAAAATGTTTTCAATTTACCTTTACAAGCATTTTCTGAACATTATTGTGGTTGTTGTATTCCTTCTATATTTCAAGGCTATTAATACGAATTAATCAACATTTATCATTTGCTAGAGAGAATAAATAAATTGGCTGATTCAAGATTTGTATGTCTTCTTGCCTATACTATATGTATTTAATTACTGGACATGCTATTTAAATGTATTAAAGTATATCTTCAGCATCTATGTTTGTGTATATTTCTTTTATGCTACTGTTTTATTACTGCAGAAGTTTTCTGTGTTCTAAAAATCTGGGTAGTATAACATGCTTTTAATATATTCACGCTTACATTAAGTTTTTTCTAAGTTTTCCATTGGAAAATTGTATACTCCAGATTATTTAGTATAAAAATATTTTGTGGGAGAAGTAATATAACATAAATAATCCAAATATCAAGCAACTCACATATGTTACAAGTACTTTAAATAGCTAAGTTATTGGAATGTTATATCTGTAAAAATTGAAGTGTTTATTTATTTGTTCATTTATTTGATACATGGTCTCTCTGCACATTTCATATTCAAGTCATCCTCCTGTCTCAGCCTTCCCAGCTCTGGGATTACAGATATGTGCCCAAACTTGAAGTATTATCCTAACACTTCTTCCACATTTGTCTCTGATCTGCTACACAAACTTGGCATTCAAATTATCTGCAGAGCAACTACATGTGAAAATTAAAAGTAAATTCTATTAACAGTTGTGGAGGAATTTTTTCTGGTTGCTTTAGTTTCAAAAATTCAGAGAAAATCACTTTCACTGAGCTCTGTGTTTTATAAAGCAACAACATTGAAGCCAGGAGAGGAATACTGGAATCTTGGAATAAAGTGGCATATTTCTTCTCAACATCTGCATGTTTAATATGGTTTCTTATTTTGGGCATTTATATTCAGTTTCTTTATTCTGGCATATGAAAGCCCTGAGGGCACCATGTATCATTGCTTTAACACATGGTCTTCAGGTTATAGAAAAAGATGAAGCAACAGATTTGAAGGGGCACACAGTTCCACCCAGTTGTTTTTGTTGTTGTTGTTGTTTTATTTTAGGGAAGGGTGTTCAGGGTCTCACTACTAGATTGGACTCATAGTAATCTACCTGTTTACAGCCTCCCAAGAGCTGGAATTACAGGCATGGGCCACCACACCCAGTCTCAATTGCTGTCTCAGTGCACCCCGAGGTGGGGCCTGCACAGCTATCCTGGGGATCGAACCCCCAGCCCTTGTGCCTACTTGATGATGCTTTAATCTGCTGGGCTATTTGGCTGGCCCTTGCCCAGTTTTAATCAAAAGTAATAATATGAAATAACCATCCTAGGTTAAGTTTTCACATGTATGTGTCAGGATGAGTACTGTTCCTTTTAAAAATTAGTTCATCTCTGTCTACTGAATGAACACCTCTGGACAATCAATCTTTGGTACCAATTCTTAAAAATATTTCCAGAAAAACGCATGCACAAGAAAAAAAATACATTAAAACAATCCAAAGAAATTTGAGATTTTTTTCTTTTTTTAAATTTTTTTTTTCTTTTTTGTTTTTTTGGTGAAACAAAGAAAGAAGAGGAGGGAAGTTACCAGAAGTGAGAATGAGCTGCTGAGCTACTTGCTATTTGCACTGAAATCTCTTCTTTGTCCAAGAGCTATATACATACACATAGTTTATGCTTAAAATTTGGTGAAGTTGAGAAATTCTTATTTATTTATTTATTTATTTATTTATTGGTGGAACTGGGGATTGAACTCTTGAACTCAGGCCCTTGCACTTGCCAGGGAAGTGCTTATTCCACTGAGCCATCTCCCTGATCTTTTTTGTAAATTATTTATTTATTTATTTATTTGCAGTGCCAGGATTCTACTCAGGATTATGTAGTTGCCCAGCAAGCGATTTTTTCTACTGAGCTATCTTCCCAGCCCAAGAAATTCTTTTAAAGATGCCCTGTCAAGTTTTACTTAAGAAGAGAGTGGTGGTACCTCTGATGGATAAACACAAATTTCATTATTTATTAGTATTATTTTGAGTGATGGTCTCCACATGTAGTTCAATCTAAACTTGAACCCATGTGATAGCTTTGGCCAACAACGAATTTCCGGGGATTCCCCTACCTCAGTCTCTCTAGTTCAGGGCATGACTACTATACCTGGTCTTAAATAGGTACTTAAGAACCTTTCCACTGAGACAGTCTAAGAAGAAGGCAGCTAAGTAAGGTGTTTGGCAATCTTCTGCTTTTGTAACAAAACGATTTGAACTGTGGAGCCCACTAGGAGAAGTGCTATGAAACAAACCAGTACAAAGCTGGGATTCTTGAAGGCTTTCACTCTTAGATGTATGAACCTATAGGTATGATAGCCCATTTCTCAAACAATAAACCACAGTGGAAATATACATAACTTATATTTAAAATTCGGTGAAGTTGAGAAATTCCTTTAAAGATGCCCTGTCATGAACATTATATAAGTATGTATAGCCAGTGGTATAGCCTTAAGCATATTAAAACAACATTTGATGGAACTAAAAAGAGAAGTTGCCAAAATCATATCTTGACTGGGATATTTTACATGTCGATTTTTAATTATTGACAAAAAGTACAATAAAATATTATGAGTTAATGGAAATAGACATGCGTCACAAAAATGACCCATTGACATGGATTGAATGCTGTTTGCTAGACATGCAGAATGCATAGCTTGTCTGCTATGTTAGGCTGTTCATCAAAATTAATCAAGGTACTAACATAATGTCATTCTTAGCAAATGTGAACTAGTCAAAGATAAACATTTTGTTCTATTTCATATCACACTAAAATGTGTGGACTCAGCCTTTGTCATGCAAAAAAGAGAGAATGTTGATGTTAATTTCTAAAGTGGAGAGAAGAAAGACTACAAATTATTGACTTACAGAAAAAATCTGAGAAGACAAAAAAAAAAAAAAAAAAAAAAAAAAACCTCCTAAATCCAATACCTAAAGTAATAAAATAGAAAACATTATTCGGTAGTGGATTAAAAAGCAAAGTTGTGATATTTTGTTGAGAAGTGGATGTTTTTCCTGTCCCACATCAGATCCTCCTTAAAATTCTCTGTAAAGACCATCTTGTGCTCATTTAAAAGAAAATGCACTGCAGTGGTTGGGCAGTTCTTTCTCCCATCAGCAGAGGGTCTCCACTTGACCTCGGCTTTCTGACTCTTGTCTTCATTTCTGCATCCTCTACTGTCCTCCCTCCAGAATTCAAGAGCTGAACCGGATTTGGCAGTAGACACAGGGTGAAAGTATTATAACTGTCAGTAATAAAAATATGAACAATTAGTAATAGTACTAAAGAATATAAAAAGTGGAAAATGGTATAATCTGACAAAAGGTACTAATTTATTTGATAAATGTGAGGAATCTGAGAAATTCACCAAAAGATATATCACCTTGTTTGCCTCAGAAAACATCTCCAACATATTGTTTGATATAGATTTAGGATTTAGTTCACTAAATCATCCAAATGTCAGCAGTCTATACCTCAGAAAACAGCTCTAGCCAGATTACCCATGCTGGTACTCTGATCTTGAACTTCTAACCTTCAAACCACAAAAAATGCCTTTGTGAATTTAAGTTTCTAAATGTGTGGCCATCTGCTATGGCAGTCCAGGGTAACCAGGCTAAGATTTAAGGCAGTATCTATGACGTCTCTGCATCTTTTCCCCTGAAATTAACAGGATGCTCATTAAATATACATGACAAAGCTAAAATAATTAAAAGAACAAAGACATCATAAATTATGTTTAAAATGTAAAATTCTGAAAGCAAGACCAATTCTAAAACATTAATTTCAGCCATGTGGTATCAAGGTAAGAGAAGACAGATCTGGTCAACCTGTTTAAGAATGGATTTCAGAAATGAGGTTATTCAGGCCTTTGTGGAGCAGCAGGCATGTTACATTGTGGGGAAACCACAGCCTCTGTCAGCTGAATGTAAAGGTAGGAAAATTACGTGAAAGAAAGTTATTTATTCATTATTTCACAGTTTAGACTTAACTATAAGCTGAAAATAATAGAAAGTATTTTATGATACAGTTGGATTTCTGGCTAAAGTGAATACTTACTTCTTTCTAAGATTTTATTATCAGAGCATAAGCAACTCTAGCATATCGCAAGCCTTTTGTCCAGAGTTAGAACCACATAACGCAATGACACAATACAAGTCAGTGAGTAAAGAGAAAGTCTTGGTAAGTGGGTGCATTAAGTTAGACATGTGCAGATTCTGGAAAATGAAATCACAAGATTATAAGATTGGTATATTCCAAAATGTTAAAGAAAATTAAATTGTTAATTTAAAATTTCCCTCACAAGATTATAAAATTGGTATATTCCAAAAAATTAAAGAAAATTAAATTATTAATTTATAAAAGCAATGTTAAATAGCAAACTATAGAAAATTTAGGAATATGTGCTTTTTTCTGAAAATATTTGGCAATTCTACTGTATTAAATGAAAGGATTACATTTAAATTGCAGCAAAATTAATTCAATTAACAAAATGATGTTGGGAAGTGGATGATAGGTCTAAAAGTTAAATGTTAAAAGCTATTTTTCATTTTTACCATTAAATTAATAAAATTAGTATTCAAATTATGAACAACCCCAGACCTAAGACAAGTTATATAGAAATAGGCAAAAGATAAAACGGAGAATACTTGGTTGTTATTACAAATAAATAACCTAAACATTTAACCTACATAAATAATTGGACATGGAATAATTTAAAAAGAAAAATCTAGTTGTATAGCAGAGTAAAATGATCAAGATGTTATATGTGTCTGTCCTATACTAATTCTCTAAAGAGAATGGATTTGCATGCACTGTAACATTTACAAACAGGGGCTGGGGATTTAGCTCAGTGGCAGAGCACTTGTCTAGCAAGCTGGAAGCCCTAGGCTTGGACTTTGACACCAAAAACAAAAACAAGCTTCCCTTAAACATTTACAAACAAAACTTTAAAATAATGTTTTCATATATATGGTGTAATCTTTAAGAAAGTTGCATGATTTCTAAAAGACCCACAAATATCAGTCTCCTGAAAGATAAAGTGTGAATTAATGTTTCGCACCTTCTCTGGCAGAAATGTGAGAATCTATCTCAATGTCTAGTAGAGCATAAATTTTAATATAAATTTTCTAATTCTGGTAATTCATCCTTGGGGAACATATTGCCTATGAATATTGAATTAAATAGGAAGTAAACCTACTGCCTGTTCACACAACAAACACAGGCTGCAGGCAGCACTGTTGTGGATACTGCACGTGCATGACGTCAGAGCAGTGTGTCTTTCATTGTGTTAGCCTTTCCACTTTTTCAAACCTGTCAGATATGAATTCCGTGTGAAGACAGAAAAAAAACAAAGAAAGTAGCCCTTTCTGTATTGTAATTTTTTCTTTTCTTTCTTTTTGACTTTTACAAGCTGCTCATATATTAATAAGACTTTTATGAACAACTTTGAATAACAAATGCACTTCCAAATAGTTTATGTAGAAATAAAATAATTTAATTATTCTTTAGGCATAAGTCATAAAATTTCTTTTACCTTTTTTGGTCACATTAAAGCATCAATAAAAAAAAAAAACTCTTAGGGGCTGGGGAGATGGCTCAGTAGAATAAGCACTTCCCTGGCAAGCACAAGGTTTGAGTTCAATCCCTGGTTCCACCAAAATAAATAAATAAATAAAATAAATATTACAATCTCTTTCATGTATGCTCCAGCAAATTCAAATTTTAATTGTATAATGAACTTAGTGAAGCAAATGGTAGATATTGATTTAAAATTAATATAGAAATGGCTTTATGTAAAACTCTAAATATTTCAAAATTTTACCTGCACTAAATAATTGAAAATGTCTTAAAATACTGCCAGATATTTGTGCACCTACATTTGTGAAACTGACAACAAAAAATAATAGTATTTATTATTATGGTAACAATAATAATGGTAACTGTATTGGTATTGAGCAATAGCTACAATTTGAATTACTTTCGTAATTTTTATTTGCAATGTACAGAAATTTCCCTGCTTACACATACTCATTTGTGATTTCAAGAATTTGTGCAGGTAATGTGATTTTTCTGAATCTTTAGGGTCTGGTGTTTCATTATTTGCTGCAATGTTGGGATATTATACACCCCCTGGGGAAAGATGCCTACTTGCTTCCTGCCAGGGCTTGTTTTTACTCTGCTGTGGGATGAAGTCTCAGTATTCACTTCTGATTAATATTTTTGTTTGCTTTTTTTTATTCTTTTGATATAGGGTCTAGCTACACAGTTTGGACTCATAGTGATCCTTCTGCGTCAGCCTCCCCAGCAGTAGGATTAGAGGCATGCACCCCACCTGGTCTCAGAGCCCTGGATTGAGGATCAGTACAGTGCACTGGGGACCACGGGCCAGCAAGGCGTGCAGTACCAGATATGGAACTCAGGACCTTGTGCTTGCAAAGCAGGCATTTAGGCCACGGAGGTATCTCCCCAGTGAAATATGCATTTATTGACAGCATACTTATCTGTAGTTTTTTTTCTTCCTCTTTCTTTTTTATAGATTCTGTTTATTTTTAAATCTGCTGTTCAGTAGACATTTGTATTATCATTTTTTAAATGAAGCAATTCCATGTAATATAGTAAACATGATCATCAACTTCTAATATTAGTTTCAATTTCTTAAATTTATCAGATTTTTGTCATTTTTAAGGAATTTATTTATTTTAATATATTGGAACTTACATTAGATATCTAAGATAAAAATCACTGTCCTATGTTAAAATATGTCATAATTTTATTCATCATAGGAATTGAATGCCAATTAATACTTCTTTCTCAATAAAATTAATATAAAAATCAACTAATGCATGAAAATAGATGAACAATACAGATCCATTTACTTTTCTTAGAGCTTCTTCATTAGTTTTCTTCCTCTAGATATTTCTAATTGCCAAATGTGTTTGTATTTGTTTAATCACTGGCATCATTATCTTGCTCATTGTCTTTGTCACTTTTATTTAGCTCACAGTGTGTGGAGGTTCTAGTACATACTCAGCTGATTCCAGTGCAAGGTGGTTTGGCAGAGGGCAACAGTTCACAGCAGGAGAAAACTGCAAAGCAGCAAGAACAAAAGGGGAAGAGCCTCAGGGGCAAGGTTATTTCTCTCCCTTATATTGTCCCAGGATGCTTGTCCCAGGATGGGCATGGCATTCACACCCATAATCCCAACATTGGACCATGAATCAATTATAAACTCCAAAAGCCACCCCATGACCACATGAGAATTTTAGGGGACATCTAGACACAAAGTGTAACACTTACGATTTTAGTTAAAATGACAGTTGAGATTTTTCAACTTCACTACGTTTACTGTTTAAGTAAATGTTCTTCTTCAAAAGTAAAGAGTTACTGTTAAACCCACATTACTATTTCAGTAGGAAATTGCATTAATAATCATCATATTTCATTGTATGACAAGGAAAATTGAATAAAATGATTCATATGGAAAATGGAGTATGAGCTAGATTATTTCCATTTTTCTAAAACTATAATTATTTCATGATTTTCAGTAGTGTCCAGGCATGATAAGAAAGTAGTTGCTGTTACCAGCATGCTGTGCTGGCCCCACCTGCAGGGTGTGCTGAGAGGCCATTGGGACAGTGTGGTGGTACATGCCTGTAATCCACCACTTGGGAGTCTGAAAAGGAGAATCACTACAAGTCCAGTCTCTGTAATGAGACCCTGTAGACCCTATAGACCCTGTAGATCTTGTCCTAAAATACAGAAAAGAAGAAAAAAAGAAATTAGTCAGTGTTAACAGCGAAATTGTAAAATATTATGGTGTGTGTGAGCCAGAGGTGCATTACAGTGGGCCAAATGAATGGATGAAAGAAAGAAAATTTGGCATGAAATAATGAAATAGGAGAGAAAAAAAAAATAAACCTGTTAAGGACATATAGATATAGATACTGAATCCTAAAAATTTTCTTTCTGGCCCTGGGTGAATGCTAATTACAAAACACTTGGATACAGTGCATGACACACTGAGTTGCAGGCCCAGCATAACAAAACAGAGGGAAATACATCTTCTTTTCTAATATATTCCTAAATATTAGACATACTACTTTGGAAAGCTGCAATGTATAATGCAAAGCCAATGGTCACTTGTCATTGAACCATTGCACCAGTGCCTTACACTTGATCCTATAGGAGTTGTGTGAATGTCTCATACTTGTCTGTTCCTTGTACATGTGCTTATATTTTTGCAGATATTTGTCATAATTGAACTCTGAAAAAGTCTGTGACCAAGAAAGCATTTAGTCTTCTGTGAAGCTGTTTTGTTTTCTTATTTTCTTCCTATATTTCCTATTCCTTTGTCAGCTTCATAATAACTATTTTATACATATTTATTTTTTCTACAAGATTGTGACTTATAGTACTTGAATACAGAGATAATTGCAATCTAAGAACTTGTAAATATACTTAAAATGATTGATTAGTCACTTTGTACTCATCCAAGGAAGAAGAAAACATGCATATGTTAATTAGCTAAATATTCAGCAATGTGCAAATATTTCAATGCTTTGTACTATATAAAATAAATACAAAGACTTTCAGGTCAATTTAAAAATAAAGAAGTATAAACCCTAAAAAATGACACAGTGCTTCATTAAATTGAAGAATCACTCTTTCCAATAAAATGCCAGTGAATCCTACATAGTTATAGTTTATACAAATTTACCACATAGTATTAAGATATATTAGGAATTAAGAAACCATAATATGTGGATATTTATTATAATTCTGGTGTAGTTTTAGGGAAAAATACCCTATTTCTGTAATTTTCATTGTATATGAATCTGCTTTGAATAATTGTGTATTCTGTATCTTCGGGCACATAGACTGCGCTTCTACACCTGGAACACAAAAGGTTTCAGAACCTCAGAAGGAGGCTTTCCTTTCTCCAGTCCAATCAGAGAACTTTTAATTTGGACTGTCGTTTACTCAATGGAGATCATCAGGAGCAACAAAATAAAAGACCTGGATCTGAGTCAGATTTGTTGAACAGTGATTAATAAGGCTGCAGAAAACAATGTATAATAATTTGGTCTATTAACACTGCTGAATTCTGTCATTTAATTACCAAGAATTGAAGTACCCTATTGAGATAAAGACTGCATGCTTCTGACTGATCCAACACACCCAGGTGTACAATGGGGAAGGTGCTCCAGTATAATTCACACCTGATATTCTGAGCCATGATAAGTGAAGATAGCAATGGTTTGGTTCTATCTTCAGGGCACAGTATAAAATTTATGCAGAGAAATATTCTTTCTATGTTGTAAAAGGTAAATAGAAGCAAATGCTTCCTTCTTCCAAGAAGAAAGAATAACTAAATTTAATCAGATCAGAATCCTTTAATATCATGTCATCAATAATCTCTCCTTGTTTTCACTGAGACATCAAAAGACAATAGCAGTGCTTAAAGTTCTCCACTGTGTCCTTCTCAAGTTTGTAAATTAGGTCTCTATTGTGACAGTTGATTGAATATTTGAATTTAAGTAAGAGAAATTCAACTACATAGGCTCAACAATTCCACACTCTAGGGCAGGTGGCCACCTGGATAGTAGAACAGGGAAATGAGGAGGAGATCCTGGTTTGGCTTCACCTTGGATGCCGTTTCCTGGCTGCCAGCGCAGATTCTTCAACACACCCAGGCTATGGCAGACCCTTCAGTCTTTTGTCACTGGCCTGTAAGCTTCCTGATATGGATTCACAGGAGAAACTCCAGTGAACTCCAGGTCTGCACCTGGATCCTTTGGCCTCCAGGGTGCAGATACCATCTGTGCTCTTCTTCATTGACTGTGGGTGTCCATTGTGAGTCATTGTGTAAATTCTTATATATTCATGTTAATTTTTTCCCCTAGTAAATACTGATTAACATGTTCACCTAAATATATATTTTTCTTTAAAGCCTAAAAATTAAAGTAGACAGTTTTTGTGTTAAGAGCACACTTAAAAATGTCTTTCCTGAAAGTGGTTCAAATATTGCATCACTAATTTAATAAACAATATAATCTTTTCACTTTTATGGTTTTTGCTTTTCAGCTTTTCATTTTGTCCTGATATTTCTAGCCATGTACAAAGGTGAATATACTACATATTGATATGTTTTACCCTTTAAACTATAAACATCCAGAAAATGAATGGCATTATCTTCTTCATACTACTATACTTGAGGAGCTTATTTGTGAAGGAAAAGCCAACAAAAAGTCCCACAGTGTACAGTACATGTTATGGTTCATATCTTCATGTCCACTCAAAATCTCATATGTTCATACCTTGAGTTTGAGGAAGATGACTGGATTGTGAATGCCCTACCTTGGAGCCAATGGACTATCAACTGAAACCTCTATAAACCAAAATAAGCCTACATTCTTTAGAGCTGTGGCTGCCAGGTATTGTGTTTCAATGAGGAGGAAGTAACTAAGAGAATATGAATGTGTTGTTATATTTATGTAGAGAATTCCTTAGTTTCATTCTTTTAACATACAGTGAATCAAAATTACCTCAGTTTACAATACTGAATGCCCTGTCTTTAAATGTGAAGATGTTCTTAATTTCTGGGAATGTTGTGTAGCGACCAGACAACATTACATATACACAGATCTGTGCATATGTGTATTGGAGTTCATGCATGTCTATTTTTGATTTATTATTCTGTCTTACACCAATGATGAACATTGAAACTTTAACACTTGGCTTTCATCACATGACTAAGATTTGAAGGAAAAACTAAAAAGAAAGAAAAATAGTTGATAATTGGGAAGTATTCTTAAAACCAAATGTGTGATAATTGAAATATTCTAGTTCACACATTGCACAAACATTTGGCCACTGTAGGAATTGTAAATACCAAGCTTAAAGGCTACAGCAGCCTCTTCTTTCTTCACATACCCTGCATATTACTGTGTAGTGATCATGTTTCCCCAGTGAATTCAACTTCTCCTAACCACACTGTTTACCTACTCTGCTAAACCAGTTGCATTACATTTCCTGAGCTATTATATAGCAGAGTTGGACAATAGTCCAATGCTGAGCAATTTGGCAAGCCCAGTTTGTATATGTCAAAAGACTTTAGGTCACTTCTTTGTAAACAAATAATCTCAATGAACTTCTGAGAGAGCAAAGAAAAATGAAAATTCTTTATTTTGGTGATATTTTGTTTATTTATGATTTAATATTTCCTCTACTTTTTAAAAATCTCATGATTTCTGCATAACTCAGGAAATCAACATTCTGAGGAAAGTATTTGCATTGTTTTTGTCAAGGATTGATTCACATTTTTTCATATTCATTGTAGAACAGTGATTTTCATGTCACATAATTCTAAACCTTATAACCTTGTGGAAAAATAAATTTAAAGTGAGCCAAAATTCCAAATGTTTTGATTTATTGACTTGTCAACAATAGAGATAGCCTTTATGAAATTAAATGGAAATTACCATGACAGGTTTGTTCATTTTTTATGTCTGCCTTAGCAAAATAAAAAAAAAATTGGTTGGCTTAACCAAGCGAAGTTGATTTTTCAAATTTTCTGAAGGTTAAACATTTAAATTTTACCTGTTGCCTCCATCCCTAACTTGCAATTGGCTGCCCTTTCCCTCTTTCCTCTGTACTCTACTATGGCTTTTTCTCTATACAACCGTGCTATTTCTTCTTCTTATGAAGAAATCAATCAGATTGGGATAGGCGTTCATCTTTATGATCTCATATAACCTTAGTTATCTCTGAAAAGCGTCTTTTCCAAAATAGAAGCACAATGGAAATCAGGGCTTTATTTCTTGAATTTCTTGGGAATTTGCAACTCAATTCAGGCCATAATGATTATTAAAACTAACTGTAGTGTTATTCAAGGTATAATAGAAAAAAGAAAGCTTTATTTTAGTTGATCTTTTCAACAGAAAGCAATCTAATATTGAGTATCTAGTTTACAAAGCCCACTATGATTCAGAAAATCAGGGTGTTCATGTTGATCTTCGAAGCTAACTTATTTTCTACACAGACAAATTTCTTCTGAAAGGTATTAAATTATTCTGTAAGAAAACAGAAAATATCTTTTCATTAGTAATGAAATAAATTTTTGTGAGTATAATTGAATGTTTCATGATTTTTTTCTTGTAAATGTTTGAAATCATAGATTATGGTCTAATTTTCTTTTATTATTTTTTTAATTTTTAAAGAGAGTACAAAGTTGTATTAAAACAAAAAATTATAAGTGATACAGAATTTCACTTAACAAAATTGTATGAATTTCATAGTGTTGGTTGTAATGCATAGTGTTGTCTTCCAACTAGTTGTTCATATTACCAGAAATATGTATCAAAATTGGAGGAAGAAACACAATAAATTAAGAAGCAAAAAAGCTTAAAGAATTGAAAAAAGAGATGAAACAAATTAAGCATTAACTTCTTTTTTCCACAAAGCAGTAGAAATCCACAGTACAGTTGTCCAAATCATCCTACTTATCCACATAAATATATCTCTTTCTCCCACTCCCTCTCTTGTCCTTCTCTTCAACTCAGTAATTCCTCCTTTTTGAAGAGGTTCATTCCCTTTTCCCAGTATCTATTATATCCTTCAGATTGTATTTTCTCTTTCAGGTTCTCACACTGAGGAGACAATCCAATGTTTGCATATGTGGATCTGATTTATTTCATTTAAAAGTATGGTCTCTAGTTGCAACCATTCACCAATAAAAGCCTTAAATTTATCCTGTTTTATAGGTGAATAATACTCCATTGTGTAAAATTACCACATATTCTTTGTCCATTCCTCAGTTGATGGGTATTTGGGTTGTTTCCAGGATGTAGCTATGACAAATTGTGCTACTATAAAAATGGGTGCACATATATCACTTTGGTAAGATGTTTTCAGTTCTTCTACAAAAATACTCAGGAGGGGAATAGTTGGCCTGAAAGGGACCAGCAATCATAGCTTTTTCTAGGAAATCTCTAATGATTTCCAAAGTGGTTGTACTAGTTTACACTCCCACCCAACAGTAAAGAAGGGTTCCTTTATCCACAGAGCCCCTTTGGCATTTGCTATTGTCTGACTTCCTTTTTTTTATGTATTTGGTACAGAATCTCACTATGCAGCTTGGACCTGTAGTGATCCTCCTGTTTTCAGTCTCCCCAGGGCTGGGATCACAGGCACATGTCACAAAGTCAGGAGTCAGTCATCAGCTCAGTGTACCCTAGGGGCAGGGCCTGCACCCATGCAGGACTAGGAATCAAACCATGGTCCCTGTGCTCACAAAGCAGGAACTTAGTCATCTGAGCTAACTTGCCAGCCCTCGACTGACTTCTTGATGTTGTCCATTCTTTCTGGAGGGAGATGGAATTTCACTGTAGTTTTACTTTTCCTTTCTTAAATGACCTGTTATGTTGAACATTTTTTGATATATTTACTTGTTATGGACTTATTTTCATGTAAACCTCAGAGAAAGGAAAACTAAGAGGCTATAAGGAAAATAAAGCATGAGGTTGCAGAGATAGCTCAGTTGTCATATGCCTGTCTAGGCAAAGCTTAAAGACCTGTATTTGATCCCCGGTATCACATGCCATGCTGTCCCCACCCCAGGCACAGCTAGCAGGCCACTAAAACTGGGTGTGATGGCTCATGCCTATAATTTCAGCTTTGGGGAGGCTGAAACAGTTGGGTCACTAGGAGTCCAAGTGAGTGAGACCCTGTACCAAGTACATAAAAAAAATTTGACAAAGAAAAGTATAAGACTGTTTCAATGAAAGATCTAGTGTAAGACTATAGCTTTTAACAAAAAATATTATTTGGAGTGGGTTAATTCCAGATAAACATTAGACCTGTTCTTATCAAATGTGACATCAAATGTTTCATTTACCATTCATTCAGAACAATTGTTTTCCTGATATAAAAAATGTCTGGAGGTAGACTAGATTTCTAATATAATTTACATGAAATCCTAATTTTGTAATAAGTCAATAGATACATGTAACTTCATATAAAATATATTGGCACATCAACTAGCCTATTACCCCATTTGTTTCTTTTCTGAGCGTGTTCCTTTCTCTTACGAAAGTTCACTTATTTTTGTATAATTTTATAATATATTTGTGGCAAAGAGAGGACACAGATAAAAAGGTAAAATGTGAAGTCTCATTGCATACTTGCAAATGAAACATGCATATATTCTCATTATTTTTGTTTTACATGGTAGGTAAAAACTTTGCCTTGTTGGAGAGATATAATATTAATTATAGGAAAACATCTTTTGGATTTCTTCATTATATTATTAGAGATCTAAAGTAGAATATATTAATATGATACTTTTAAAGACTTGCTAAATGCTTCTAAGGAATTTTGAAAATCTACTGACTTTTGTCACTCTTCTAAAGAAAAACTACAAAGAGAGGTAACTAATAAAATTAATAAAATTACAGTTAGCAAAAGTTTCAGAAAGTATAGGGCTGGCCAAATAGCTCAGCGGATTAAAGCACCTACTTAGGCAGACACAGGAGCCAGGAGTTCTATCCCTGGGCCTGCAGTGCTGGCACCACCCCAGGGGCACGCTGAGATGGGGGATTGAGACTGTGCATGGTGAGATGGCTCAGGAGAATAAACACTTACCTGGTCAAGGGCCTCAGTTCAATCCCCAGTTCTGCTGAGAGAGAGAGAGAGGGAGAGAGATAAAGAGAGAGAGAGAGAGAGAGAGAGAGAGAGAGAGAGAGAGAGAGAGA
>NDGN011486003.1:0-17450 GCA_002564285.1 Tympanoctomys barrerae
CTTTCTTCTCATTGAACTAAGAGAAAGTAGCTGTATACCTATCCTAACTATTTTGTATATACATATGTATTTTTTCTACAAAATGGACCTTCATTTATATCCCCTTTTTTGTTTAGTAGGGATAGTCTTTTAAGTGTTTAATGTTTAATTTGATTTCATTCTTTGAAATATATTTTCATCAGATAATTGGTTCTTATTTGATGGTTGTTTTCCTCTTTCTTTCCTTCAGCATTTTACATACACATTCCATCATCTTCTGGTTGTGAGTTTACCATTTGAAAAGTCAGATGTAATTGTTGTTGGTGTTTCACTGAAGATGATCACCTTTTCCCTCTAATTAAGATGTTCACTCTAGTTTTGGTTTGAAATGATGATACTGTTAGATAGCTGTGCATTTATGCTACTTCATTTTTGTACAGCTTTTTGAATTTATGAGTTGATTTCTTTCATCAGTTTGAAAACTGCTGTTGAAGGTTCTGCCCCACCCCCATTCTCCTCACATTCTGGAATTCCTGTCACACTTGGCAGTTTCCACCTGGCCCTTCTGGCCCTCATTTTCTGCATTGTTTCTATCTCCATGACTTGTCCCTCAAGCATACCTCAGTCTGATGAAATTTGCCATGTTTTTCTCTAATTTTATGAAGATATCAAGTATAATTATTTACCTGTTATTCCTGCTGGAATCATATAGGGGTATATTTTTCTTTTCTTTTTTCTTTACTTCTTGTTTCTTATTTGATTTTTTCCCCAAATATTTTTATACATATTTCATTGGACACTGGAAATTTGGCATAAAATATGGAGCAATAGATATTACCAATATCTGTTCAGTATATAAATTTAGGATTTATATCCTAATATATTAAATATATATGTATATATATATTACATCCTAATATAAATTTAGGATTCATTTTGACTTGTTGTATGTTTATCACTAATCCTACTAAAGAAGAATTGTTTGTGGTTCATGACCCATGTCATGAATGAGGTACTGGCTTCCTTGGAATGAACAAAACTTTTCAGGGCTAAACAGAAACTACAGAGAATCCTACATCTTAGTGAGACACCTACTCACATGTGCCTTATTAATGTCACTTGCTGTTGACACATCTGCTTTGATTTCAGCTTTCCAGCTTCTGTTTTCATCTGCGTTTCTTGAATCTTACCTGGTGCACTTACATGCGTAGCTCAGGCATCTATCACAGATGTGAGTGGAAATTACACAGGAAGTTTGAACATCTACGATTTGTTGTTTTCTCTTGCCTGTGACAAAGCCCGACAAACTTCAGACACCCAATGAGTTCCAACCTAGAGTTGTACTTCTTTTTTTTTTGTGCTTCTTGATTTGGTAATCCTGTCCATTTATACTTTTCTCCAGCAATCAATTCTCAAGAACATATAGAAAAAAATGGAAAAAATATTAACTAACTCATACATGCTTTACTTTTCTCAAAGACGATAGCCTTTCTATTCTTACTTGTTCACACTCCAGAGCTTTCAAATATTTCATTTTTATGTTTTATAGAAATTTACACTTGTTTTAGCATATTTTTCAATGCCAGCTATAGTGTCTATACTCAGAACTAGAAGTTCCTGTCAAGTGTTTGGAAATTGCAAAATAATATTCTGTAATGTTATCCTGAATTCATTTATTTTGCTGAACATGCACAGAATCCCATTTCCTTTAGAACATCATTTTGTTTGGCCACAGATTATCTCCTTGAATTATGATATTTATAGCACTTGTTTCTAGTTTTCTTGTACTGAACTTTGCTCCATATTCATGTTTTTCTACATTTTGTGAATTTTTCTCAAAATTGCTGCTAACTTCTTTTCATTTTTATTTCTATGAGCTTAATTTAATTGTCAATGACTTTTGTTATCTAAGTGATCTTTTTGCAGCATTTTGTTCTTATCTCATGGAGGCAGTAGTTTTTTTATATCTTTCAGTTTATACCAATAAAAAACTCTTAAAAAGTGTTATTCTTCTGGAATAATATAGTGTCTTCTATTTTGTCTCTGTTTTGTTTATTTTCCACCATATATTCTGTGTCCTGCACATTTAGTTTTCTGTTTAATAACAAAATGGTCTATAAAGTTGGAAGAATATTTAAATGGTGGGACTTATAAACTAAAGCTCTAAACTTACTGTTTGTTATATGGCTGGTGTGTTTCTTTCTAGTTGATACAACCGCTATGTATATTAGTGAGCTATTTATTATCATAACTTCATCCAAAGTGTGAAGTAATTCACAACTACAAACATTTTCTGACTTATATAATATCACTGAATAAATAAACATATTAGAAAACATCTCTTCCAATCATTTAATGGCTTATACAAACAGAAGTTTTGGTCTCTTTAATATATGATGGTTAAAATTACCCTGGAGAATATCTTCATATCAGACAGCTCTGTAGGAATCCACTTGGAAAGGTTTCATGGGATAGCCAGATCTAGAAAAGATGCTCATTGATTTCACTTAAATCCCATTAGTGTCACTTTTTGTATACATGTAGAGTCTGATGAAATAAATGTAGTCTCTAGCTGTGTGGCCACTTTCTAGAGAAAAAAATAATCTATGCTTCGAAAGTGGATTATGTATCTCGTCATCACTTTTATACGTTATGTTAAGATTTTTCTTGTTAAGTCATATTGCTCCAAAGACACTTCTAAAGCTCTTCCTAAAGTGTAAAGATGGAAAAACTATTTTGAGAGTTCGTTTGGAAAAGAAGATGCTGTAGGAATAGTCTCAGGATCTGGAATGCACATACTGGTTTAAGGCGCTTTTTTAGAAAGTAGAAGTTCTGTACTTAAAGCTATGTTTTTAATTTTTTTAATTTTAGGAAAGGGTCTACAGAGTGTTCAGGGTCTCACTACTAGATCAGACTCCTAGTGATCCGCCTGTATACAGCCTCCCAAAAGCTGGGATTATAGGTGGCAGGCACCACCATGCCCAGGCACTTCAGGCCTGGGGATTGAACCCCCGGGCCCTGCGCCTGCTTGCAAACACTTTAATCCATTGAGCTATTTAGCTGGCCCTTAAAACTACATTGACTCTGCTTTAGCTTCTTTAAATAATGGACTAACTTCATAAATATAGCCTAACCATGTCCTTAGTTTTATCACTTTCTATTCCTACTTCCCCAAATACTTGGTGCTTCCACTTCTCGTATATTTTGGGATGGCTTTTGGCTTTATCTACTGCTGATTTAGATTCCCATTTCCTGAGGTCAGGCTGCTTAGTCACCAATCATCTGATTGCTCTATACTCACCAAAATTGTGGTGGTATTTGTTGTTCTTTCTGGAAACCCATTAAGAGGAATAAGAAATATTCCTCCAATTGGCAAGATAATTTTGTAACTAAATCTACCATTTTAAAAGAAGTTAGTGGGCATAATTTTTTGAAAATAAACAAGTTCATTTTCATCTCTAAAATTATATTTGCCATGTTTCCCTGTAGCTATATATTATGTCAAGTAGAAAAATTGATTGGATGAAAGGATTGATTGAGGAAAACCTCATCCTAATATGGTAAAGGGGTCTCTCTCAGATTGGTCTCTAGAGAATTATTTCTTAAAAGGACCACCAATAAGTTGTGCTGTAGGGGAGTAGAAGAAGAGTCCTCCTTTAGCTACAGACATTGATTGGACATAGATTGAGAATATTATATTTTTGGATGTTCCATGTGAACATTCATGCAAGAAGAATATGGCAAATGCTACCAATTCCTGTGTGATGTGTCAAGAAAACTGAGGGGTAGATGTAGTTTATCAACTAGTTATGATCAAACAATTTATAGATGATTTGGAGTCTCTCTTGTCCTGGTGGAAAATGCAATGCATTTGAGAAGATTGATTTCCCAAAAGAAGCTTGAAGATGGAATTTGAGAATATTTTTCCCAGAGAAAATTTGTCAAATACAAGCTATGCATATTGATGTAACTCAGTGCTCCACCAGGCCCAGTAGGATCAGCTACCGCACTTTACTAAACCCTACAGAGGTGCCCAAACAAAACAGCATCCAAAATACTGACCACCAATGACAGTATCTCATTTTTCAAAGGGTAAACTTAGAATTTAGAAATATAGACTTACCATTTCTTCATGTTTTACTAAAGAGGGACTTTAAAGCCTTCATTAGTCAAATGAGTTTACTTCTTTATTGATGTACAAATAACCACAACATTGTTGCTTAAAATAAAACATATTTGTTATACAATACTTCTTCAATCATGAGTCCAATATGGGCATTAGGAAGGTAAACTCAAAGAACTTAAAGAGCTGTGACCCCTTCTATAGTGTTTCCTTTTGTAGCTCCTAAAGACTCCCTTTCCCTTCTCCAGCTAAAAACCCAGCAAAGTTGTATCTCTCTGTCCATTTTTCTGTCACAACTTCCCCCTATATTTCTATTTTTATGCTTCTCTTCTTCACTTTTTAAGGTGCATGTGATTACTTTGGGTTCTTTCCAATAATCTAGGATGATTTTATTTTGAGATTTGATGATTAATATCCTTAGTTCTATGAGGACCCTTAAACCTTTTGTGTCATATAAGGGTTACATATTCAATTTCTGAGGACAGAGTTGTAAACCACATTGGAGGTACATATTCTGTGTACCACAGACAGAATAATTCAAACAGACCTTTAAAGAAAAAAATGATACATTTGGAAAATTTAATTTCCTCTATGTATTGTATTATACTAGTACTATCAGGGCCATGTTTATAGCAGTACAACTCATAATAGTTAAATCTTGGAAGTGGCCCATAGGCCTGTCAACAGATAAATGGGTACTAAATTTGAAATATTTCTCTAGCTCTATCATCTCTCTCTCTCTCTCTCTCTCTCTGCCTCTGTCTGTCTGTCTGTCTCTCTTCATCTCTATCTACCTACCTATCTAACTCAGTCATACAGAAGATAAATTTGAGTCATTAGTAGGAAAATGGGTGCACCTTGGAATAATAGATCTTAGTGAAATCAATCAGATGCAGAAGGTTAAACATTGCATGGTATCTCTTATATAAGAAATTCAAAATATTAAGGCTGAAAAAAATTATGATAGGGAACTGGAAGGTAACAGTTGTTAAATGGAAAAACAATTTGGGGACTGGAGGAAACCAAAGGGTGGAAAATGGAAGGGGAAGAAAAATGATTAATTTTATATATGCATTTGAATATATGTATGAATTTTATATATGTATGAATTCCTACAGATGGATGCAATTACTATGTATCACATAAACATACCAATAAAAGAAACTGAAAACCTTTTTTATATTATAGACTTAGTTGAATATACCTCAGAGATATATTCATTACTTTTGTGTGCTGATATGGGAAAAATAGAAAACTACTTCAAATTACCATATGTATATAATAAAATGCATAATTTTAAGTTTATTTTTTATTTGAAATTGAGGAAATTTCAGGTATAAAGCTGTATGAAAAATTACGGAGATTTCTGAATGACTTTTTATTTGTTCTGACACTAATTGCATGATGAAATTTCTAAATCACTATTATTTTCATATTCAGTTCTGTCATTCTCATCATTGGCCTTCAGCAGAAGTTCGTCAACATCTCTCATATTACCAAATCAGTATTTTTCCAGCCACTTTTCAGAAGTAAATAAAAATCCTCACAACACTAACTTTGGAGTTGGTGTTATCTATCAAATATAATTTATTATCAAGTATCAAACATCTTTAGAAATACATTTTGTAAACAAACTCATAGTTTAAATGTTCATTTTATCATTTAAACAAGTACAAATGCAGAGCTAGCCATGTCTTTAAACCTGTGCACCTCATATAGATACCAATATGTAGGAAAAGAATTTGTATCTATTAGATCAGTGCTGACTTCTGAAGAGTTAAAGGAGAGGTTTATTTGGCTCATGGTTTTAGAGCAGTCAGTCCATGGCAGAACAATAAGACTTAGTTTGTGGAAGAACAGGGAAACAGTACTAGAAAGGAAAGGGCTAAGGATGCTATACAGCCCAGGTCATACCTCTGTAACTCACTCAGACACAACAAGAAGTGTGGTTTCCTAATCCTCAGGCCAATCAAGTCGACAATCTTAACTGTCACATCACCATGCAAAAGAGATCTGCATAACCATATGTATTGCACCCTGTTACTTTTCTCTCATTTCTGGGACAATATACCTGACATCCAGAATTAAGGAAGGAAAGATTTATTTAGCTAAAAGTTTGTGAAGGTTTTAGTCCATACTCAGCTGGCTCCAAGGCAGAGTGGCACATGATAGAGAGCAATAACAAAACAGCAAGAACAAAAAGAGAGAAGCAGAACATCATCAACCGCAGCAGAGAGAAAGCCTTCCTCTCTTCCTTATACTGTATCCTTGCTATCTGTCCTAGGGTGGATGTAACACTCACACCTGTAATTTGAGCAGCACTCACACCCATAATCCCAGCATTGGATCATGAATTAATCACAAGCTCTAGAAGCCTGCTCCAGTGACTGCATGAGGCTTTCAGGGGACACCTAGACACAAATCATAACACATCCCTATTCACAAAAGCCAAGATAGATAGTCAGATGCTCACCAACAGGTGAATAATCAAGAAAATATTATTCAGCCATAATAAAAGAAGAGATAATAAAAGAAGAGTGAACTCATATCCCTTGCAGGAAAATGGATAGAACTGGTGTTCATCATTTTAAGCAACAGGAGAAAAATGCAGAAATGGAAGTATCATATATTTCCCTCCATATATGGAAAGCAAAAAAAGTTTCCTGAAACTAGAAAAGGGACTATTAAAGAAAAGGAAGGGGTTTAGAGAGGAGTAGACCAAGAAGGGTAATAGAGAGAGTAGGTACAATTAATACGTGAAACTCTCATACTCAACTCAAATGGAGTAATTTGTATAATTAGTATGCCCTGCTAACTACAATTTTTTAAAAATATTAATGACTATTTAATGTAATCCTGGACTCATTCCATAGGTTGAACAAACTATTTCTAACCCATGCTGAATGTTAACAGTGTTTACTTAGATTAATATCATTACCCTAAAACAATGAAACAATTTTAGATGCTTAGCGTCGATTTCTGCAATTAGCAGTTGTCTATTTTTTTAAGTTTTCTGCCATTTCTTTGATATAGGAGAGAAGTATAGGAATAAAAGGTCATCATATTAATAGTCACTAAAACTGTGACTTTTTTGAATGTAGTGTTTCTTTTTTTAGTTTTCTAATTTGTTTTGGATTTTTTTCTTTTGGATATTTGGATGCCATAATTTATTATACTATATTTATGAAATTGTTTAAAACAAGTGGGGGGATTTTGAGAAAGAAGCCAGTCTTGAAGACTGTGGTACAAGTATGTATTCGTTACCTTTTTGAGGTTGGTATAAACAGGATAAGCCATAACTTTGCACTAAGAGTCAAAGATGAAATGTGGACTGGGCAAACTCTTACAGCACCTTTTAAAACACAAGTTTTGCCTGTCTCATAGATGATCATTATTAAAGCCTTCAAAAGTTGTACTTTTGGAACCTAAAAGAAAAACAGTGAAATTTTGAGTAGTGAGATTGTGGGTGCCAGATATTTGGAGCCATTCTGATGATGAAGCGCATCTTGCCATCTTAATGCTTGTGGCTGTGTCGACAGAGACATAAAGGACATGAGCAGTGGTTTTTGATGTCAATTTCTGTATGCTATTTTTCTATGCTTATGAAAACTAAGGGTTTTTTTTTTCAATAAGAGAATGAGTCACTTTAGAAACCTGACAAGTTGCTTTTTAATTTGTTGGCTTTGTATCTCTTTCCAAGTTGGCTCTTCTTGCAAAGTGCATTGTATTATTTGTAAAGTTAATATGGCTGGCTGCTCTTGCACATTCTCACAGCCCATTTGTGCTGACTTGACTCTTGGTGAGATCATCATGATTATAAATCTAAAGTTATGCTTTTGATCTTGGTAAAGAAGTTTGCTTTCCTCCATCCTAGGAACAGAGATGGCATTCATATTTTCCATACAGTTATCTTGTAAATGCATGTCTTTGATCTTATGGGAAAAAGCCATTAATTCCTTATCTATAGGGAAACTGGATCAATTAAGAATATCCTGAAAGCATCAGGTCAAAACTGTATGTTTCATAAAGGATGGCAGTTTGATGGATAGAAATGCACACATTAGTTACTAATTTTCAATGGATGTCATATCAAAATTAGTGGTTTAAATGTCTAAGATGTATAGGTTAGTTCTAATTTATTTAGTAAAATGAATCCAAAAAAATTTCTTTGAAAAATCTTTGCATTGTTTAATTTTTTCAGGTAATCTTTCATTATTTTAGATTTGAATATCCTATTAAAATCTAGCAATTATAACTTATATTTGGGTTGGGAGAGAAATAATAAAGTACAATAAGAGAATACTATAAAAAGCACAAGACTGTATCCAAGTATCTCTGAGAACTCAAACAAGTACAAAGTCTTTCTAAACAGAAAGCTTTACTTGTCTATTTTAATGAATTGTAACACTTGAGAAAGGCCTCCCTTATTTATGGTTGTCTACAAATACTTGTTTAAACAGGCCATGTATGGCCCATTCAATAATCTTATTTATAAAAATACATTTAATTCAATACTTTGTGTATCTGTATTATTTTCAAGCATAGTCTATGTGTTAGTGGAATCTAGGTCTATATATTATGAATTATCTGTTTTTATTTTTAGTTATCAAAATATACCAATAGCAATGAATTATGATTGCCTTGATTTTCTCAAGCTTTTTGTGCAATATCAGATCAAACAATAGAAATGACAATGTAGAAGAGTTTTTTATTATCTCTTGCCAAATAAAAAGACAACCATAATTCAGAGAGAGAGAGAGGAGAGAGAGAGAGAGAGAGAGAGAGAGAGAGAGAGAAGGAGGAAGAAAGAGAGGGAGGGAGGGAGATGGAGAGGGAGAGAGAGAAACAGAGAGAAACAGAGAGAGAGAGGAAGAGAGAGAGATAGAGACAGAGACAGAGGGACAGAGACAGAGACACAGAGACAGATTGATTTATATACTTAGCAAATTTTCAAATTTTCATTTCATCAAAGAAGTAGTTTTAGAAAAACTGCCTTCTGATAACAAAATCATCAAAAAGTGAGACAAATAGCTACTTAAGATTTGCTTTTTATTTGAACATTTTCTGTAGTCATCTAGAGAAGAAACATTTCAGATTATGTATACATAAAATATATAATTTATATTTTCACTTCAACTGTTTTGATTAAAATTCACATAATATCTCATGAATAAAATTGTAGTTTAATATGATTTGTGTTTTTTGTGCATTAGCCTTGCGATCTCTCAGTCTAGTTAGTAATTTATCTTGCCCTTTCTCCACAAAAACTTGATTTTTGGAAAGTAAAGATAGAAGAGCTAGCTTTTCTTTTATAATACTGCACTGATAGAGTTCAAAATCAACCTGAATTTGTTTTGCAATAACATATTTTTCAAATGTCAAAAAGAGATGATTGTTATATACATATCGATGAGAATCTATTTGATTACTTTCTCACCAGTATGGGGGTGTTGTGTGTTACACACATGTGTCCACATAGATAGAAGTGAATTACTGCATCTCCTAACATAGTGTAATGACAAAATCCATTCCAGGTCAGAGAGTAATGAGATGAGAATCAAAATAAATGAATAATGCAGGTAAACATACCTGAAATGTCACTTTAGGAAATAATGCTCAATGTTTAGCATTCCAGTTTGAAGTAGGACACATGCAAATCATGAAACAGTGAAAACAAAGCAGCGTTTCTAAGGACGTCCCACTTTCTGAGATGCTGGGCAGTTGTAACACAAATGCTATTTTACCTGCAAAGTGTTCAATCAGCTGTCTCCATTTGAAAATATTTAGGTCTTTAAAGAGTGAATGAATGATCAAGAACAATGCAGAGTGACCTGACTTTCCAAGTTCATCATACTGTATGTTTGGTAGTTCCTTCTATATGCTCTTTGTTATACAATAAGTTACACATCAAGGAAACCTCTACATATTTTCCATTCATCATCAGCCACCATCCTCCCCCTAGAAATTACTACAATCACGTGCCGATCAGGCCTTTCCCTCTCCTGCTGCAGTCAGTGGTCCTAGCAGTTATTCTGTTCATGAATATGTAAATGCAACATGTTTAAAAGAGAAAATCTTTACAGGCAGTTTGCGCCGTACACTGTGCACCCAACTCTATTAATCCAGTGAAAGTGCAATTTTAATTTTTCAAGCACTTTAAATTAATGTTGCAAGCCATGTCATAATTAGGAAATATGGAAATATATAAATGGGAGTTATGCACATGTTCAGGATAAGTGAGCTGCAAATAAATCGGCATCTGGCATGGCTATGGTGATGCGGACAGATACACTTATTACTTCACTCTTATGCCTAGAGATATGGGAAAATGCCTTAGGTCCTTAATAACCTTTACTTGCTGACTAAGTTCCATCCCCCACCTCACCCCAATAAATGGCTAGAATAATGTTTAAATTATGCACATGCATATGCACGTGTGCATACACACGCGCGCGCGCGCGCACACACACACACACACACACACACACACTTTTTCTCTTTGAAGGAGAAAATATGACAGCTGTATCCACCGAAGTATTCTGGAAGAGGTTTTAAGCTCTGTGAAAGGAATAATTGGTGGATTTTATTATTGAAATAAGCAAGCATGTTCATGCATATTTTTACGGCATGCATGCCTACGCGCCACTCTGTGCAAACAGTGCTATTGCAGCTTGTGCCCGGTAATTAGGTTGATGTAATTACGGTGAAATAGAGGCAGCCACACTGATAATTTCACAGTGAATATTAAAGACATATGTGCCTTCCAGTGTACAATAAATGAACCTGAACTGCTGTCAGGGTCTAGGAGGACAGTGTGGCCAATGCACCTATTGTGTCCCTGCTGCAGAAAGGAGCCTGCCGATTGGCCACTGTCTGCAGCACATAGCAGTGGCTGCTTATAAAGGACTTGTCTAGGGGAGAGCCTGTAGGTACTCCATTGTCTGGTAAAGTTCATATGACTGCATTCTTTTTTTGCAAGGGGGGTGGATGGAGAGCGGGGAAGGAGGGGGTGTCAGCTCAACTGTAAAAGCTGCACAGATTTTTTTCTCTCTCTCTGCCTCTCCATAGATCGTTTCTGTTTCATGCCCTGTCTCATTTCGCATAGCTAAAAAAGAATGCTAATTAAGATCCCATGTCTTAACCTGAAAATAATGACTCGGCTGTAATTAGAAATCTGGTGAGAGGTTAAAATTCTGCTAGAGGACCAAAAACCTTAGTTACGGTGCTTAGGAGGAAAATGAGGAATTATTTTTCTGTAATCAAGGTAAACATGGGAAAGGGGGATCTGCCCCCATCTTTTTAACCAATTTTTTTTCCAATGGTGTTCTACTGCAGATGAGAAGATACTGTATTTCAAAAACTATTTTAACCATCAAATTGAAAGAACACAAATCAGTAGCAATAGAAGCCTTCTTAATCCTCCTTAGGATGCAATTCAGATGAAAGAACTGCTTTTTTATTTTTCTTTTTGTATGTGTGTGTTATAGATGGATCTGAGAATGCTGTCTGGGCTTGGTGCCAAGGGCTGGTATTTCACAGCAGCGACTGCCTCAGAGACGAGCTGTGGGAAGCAGGAGGGAGACTCTCTCTTAGGGTGCCACTACTATGGAGACACAGCTGGGCTGAACAAGATTTGCTTCAAACGACAACAAGAGAGACAGAAAATATCTGGTTCAACCGCTGCCCAAGCAGGCAGGCACCAGAAGAGCTAGCAGCCAATCCGGCCATGCTTGAAGCCAGCTCTGCAGCTCAGCCAATCAGTGACATCACTGGTGAGAAACTCATTTACATCATGCAGTAATGAACTTTGTTTAACATAGCCTTCCCCCTTTCCTGTTACCCCCTCCCCATATTAGGTCCTTCCATTAATTATTCTGCTGGCATAATTTAAGCCACTATGCAAAAATGTGGCAACATTCTCTCTGGGAGCTTTTACTTCTTCCTCCCATTGGTGTCTGCAGGCACTGGAAGTGATTCTGCGTACAATTTTATTTTGTTTTTATCTTCTCTTTCTTTAAAAAATGATATTTGAAACCAAATACAACCTTGTTTATTTTATCTGATTCCCTTTCTCATGAATACGTGCTTTCTCCAAGTTGGGATGCAGTCATGTACCAGGGAATAGAGAGCAGGGGGCGCATTGCCGTGGAAGTCACAGCTTTTCCAAGCAATCTGCATCTTAGAGCTTCCTTTAATGTTTCCAGATTTTGTGCTGCAGTGGCCATTTTGCATACAGTGCTTTATCCAAAAAGCACTTATATGCATCTGTCACATAAAGGAAAGTTCACTCTTGCTATATTTCATTCTTCCCTGCTCTCGGCCAACATGTCATTTTATTAATGAATAGAACTGAGGTCATTTCTGGACAGATCTTCCTGTCCCATTGCAGCACAATGCACTGATTTGCATTGATTTACTAGAAATACTGACTATAAGAACCAGCTTGAAAAGAAGTTGAGGGATCAGCTTACGTTTATTTCAGAATATGTTGAAGGAAAGCAGGTTGGTTTCTTTAGAAAGTGTAGTATATAACATCTGCCTTGGTGTTTTTATAAATATGCCTGATCTCTATTCACGATGTAATACCTCTAGCGAATTTATGGGGTTGTTATATAACCACAATATTCCACGTGAAATAATATTCATGGATGAGTTCATTTATCTACCAGAAACCATTAGAAGCACAGTATTTCTTGCATATTTGTATTTAGCTCACCAGGGATAAAGTCATTTGTTCTACAGATAACTTAAGAGAGACTATCGCATGTGGCAAGTGAAGATTTCAGTTTGCTTTAGAAAATTTCAAAGAACCAAACTGGGTCACACTTCAGCGCAATTTCTATTAATTCATATCTTTATTGCTTTCCTGGCATTGAAGGGATACATTTTTCTAGCATGGGAGGTAAATTTTCATTGTCTATTCTTTTACAGAATGCTTTGAATATAATTATTCAAAGACTTGGAAATTTAAAAACATCGTCAAAGGTTTCATCACAGGGCATGATTCATTTAAGAAGCTTAAAGAGCCCACTGATGGGCACAGTCACTTTTTAAAGCATGGGAAGGATTTAGATGAGAAACCATGACTCTTTTAATTCATGTGGCATTCCATCATCCCATCATCAGTATTCAGCGGGCGACTGTCCTGAATCAGTCATGAGCTCCCCTGCTGCAGATCCTGTAATTTGAATCATGTGTAATAATATATTATCCTACTGGGGGCCTTCTTTCAGTAGGAGAATGGTTTATACATTCTGGTATAAGAGAACTTTTGGCTTCTAGCCGACTCACAGCCATTACTCACATAGGCAATCACGATCATCTTCCTTAAGGAATAACATCTGCACGCTCCCCTGCGCCAAAATCTGCAGCCTCCCCCACGTTATGAATTATGATTTCTTAGAATTGGGAACACTTGACAAACTGAAGTAGAAAAATGGAAGGTTTAAAGGAATGGATCAACATTTTATTGAGCATGCCATATGGCCAGAGCGCAAACTCCCATTCCTTTGAAATGATGGGGAATGGGAAGGAAAGAGGACCACACTACACCTAGATACGCTTGGATTTTTGGACACAGTGAACTGTGGCATGCTTTAAAATCAGGACATGGATGCCTGTTTGATTTTCTGTGGACATCCTCCCTAAATCCTATCAAGGGCGTGGCCACATGGAGAGCTAAGTGGGAGGTAAAGATCCCTGGGAAGGCACATGATTGTGTCACCTAGGAACGGAAGCAGTGTCATATGGCAAGAGCCATCCTGACGCAGGAATTAATTTTTACAATGGCTCTGCTCTTCTCTTATTATGACCTCAATCAAATCACTTCATTTCACTGCCTTTCTTTTCTTACCTATGAACATTAGATACATTGTCAGCACAGAGACATTTTCTCTGTGTGGAATGCCCTTCTTCCTTTTAGAAGTTGAAATCTTTCTCCTTCAAGGCTCTAGTTAAATGCTTCCAGGTCATCATGACCAGAATCTCTCACTTCTCCAGCCTTTCTTTTGCACCTCCATTATTGTTCGTGTGGCAGTCCATATTGCTGTCGGGCCACCTGTGTTCCTATCTTTGTCACTAGATCGCAAGCCTCCTGGAGGCAGACATCACGTTGAATTCATCTTTTACCTTCAGCTTTAAGACTAATGAATTGTGCTCAAATATTTAAATGTATACGTTAATTAGTTAGTTGTAAGTACATTGCAATTGGAGAGAAGGGATTACACAAATAGCTGCCAAATGATAACCATGTGCCAGTGGATTTCAGCTGAGCAGTATCAGGGCTACATCTTTTGTATCAATGCCCTCTTGTGACAAAGCTCAGTATAAATGATTACTGCATATTTAATGAATAGCTAGTTGTAGAAAAATGTAACTACTTTTCTTTGTCAAATGTAGAATTAAGCTATCTTAGCTTGGTATTTTGCCTATAAAAATATAGGTAATTTAGATTAATTGCAAAGTAACCATGATGAGCAAATTGCACTATCCAGCTCTACTGTTAATGATATGAAGAATTAATTACTTGGAAGAGTTAAGCAATTGATGTCAGATGTTACGATGCTCTATGAAGCATAATAAGTCAGAATATATGGAATCTACAGTTATTCTTAGTCTTATAATTGATGCATGCATTTAAATCTATAAACTAGTATAATCTTTTAGGAACAACTTTTTAGATGTTTCAAATATAATTGTAGAATGCCAAATGTGGTTCATTTTAAGTATACTTTCAGTTACTGTACTATATTGAAATTAATTTCTTTACAAAAATGTTATTCTCATTAATTTTTTGCAAATTGTCCTTACATTTTAAAAATTCCATTTCAAACTGTTTGCCTCTACACTGATGAAAAGGAAATGAAAGAACTAGAAACATATATGTCTTTACTTTTATTCCAAGAAAAATAGAAATTTTAGAGCTGGGAATCATGTAATGTCTATATTTTATAAAAATATGGAAAAATAAAAGTATCTTATTCCAATTCATGCATTTTCAAATTCCTGAGATTAGAATCCAGAATTAGAAAGACTGAAGCTATATATTCTTAGGCTACCAAATTATCTTCCCTTTAAAATAAGCCACCTTAGACCCTACAATTTTATACTACTAGCAAATTATATTCACTTATGCTATCTAATAGTATATATAGGGTTTCTACTTTATAGATGAAACTAAGACTGCATCTTATTTACCTGTCTTTTTCTATTCTACAATAAAGCAGCCAGTGATTGATCTATTGTAATTAATATTAATATTCCTTGTAAATCTTGTTTCAATGAAAAATTTGAAACCTAATATTTGGGTTCACTTTACAGTGATTTTGGATTCACTTTACATGTATATTTGTCTTAAACTACAGAATTGATCTAATTACTTAGGTGGGGTCAATTTCAAATTATTTTTAATAGGTAAGATGTGCTAATATGCTTGATAGTTTTTTACTAAGCTGAAGTTTCTGGTTATTTCCATGATGGTGTATTTCTTCCTAGCCTAGTATTTAAAAATAGCACTTAACCTTTTTAGTACTGAAAAATAACTTCTGCCCACTTAAGAGCAAATGTCTCTCAAAGACAAATGGTAAGTGTTTCTCTAGCATGTGTTTTTTGTTCAGAAATTATGTTTTTCTTTTTCTTTTTTTTTGTATTTAGGACAGGGTGTACAGGTATACAGGGTCTCACTGCATAAATCAGACTCGTAGTGATCCTCCTGTTCAGAGCTTCCCAAGTGCTGGGATTACAAGCATGAACTACTACGCCCAGTCTCAATCCCCAGTCTCAGTGCGCTCTGGGGGTAGGGCCGGCAAAGCAGGCCTGGGGATCGAACTCCCAGCCCTGCGTCTGCCTCAGAGGTGCTTTAATGTGCTGAGCTATTTTTCCTGGCCCAGAAATTATGTTTCAAGGCTTAGAAAATGAGTAAAGGTGGAGGATCCTAAAGAAAGGAAATATTACTTGGCAAGTACATCATGGTTTTTGGCATGGCACCTGAATTATATTGTTGTATTTTCTAAACTGACTAAGTGACACAAATGAAAGTAATGCAACATTTCTCCATATGTTAGGAAATTTTAATATCATAATCTATGATTCATCCTCCACACTTGATCTTATCCTAAAGGCTGAGAAGTGATATAATTCTTATTACAAAATTAACTCTTGAGGTAGAAATGAGGGATAAATATTGGGATTTATGCTTACACAGCAAAATTCCTTTTTAAATTCTTTTTTTTTTTTTTTTTTGGTGGAACTGGGGATTGAACTCAGGCCCTTGCGCTTGCCAGGCAAGCACTTATTCTACTGAGCTATCTCCCCAGCCCTCCTTTTTAAATTCTAATAGTTGAGATCTACTTATAAAATGGAACAAAAATAGATGACATTGGACTTACCTGTTTACATGTACTGGCACTGCTTTCTACCTTATCCTTAACATATCTTCAACATTAAGGACACTATCAAGTATATTGAGGACTTAGTGAATATTTTCATGGATTGATGATATCATTTCTAGTCATTAATAGGCACTGATGTGAGTCTATATCTGGTTACTGACGCAAGAAGAGAAAAAGAATAAGGGTTAATAATGGCTAATGGTCACTGGGGATAGAATGAATGTCACACTATGCACTCTATCATATTAATACATTTAATTTTCAAATAAGTCCATTAATATCATTTTCATTTTAAGATAAGAGAGCTGAGGTTCAGGAGGTCAGGCACTTCTCAAAGTCACATGACTAATGAACAGCAAAACTCGGATTGAAACCAAGGATCTTCCTTGTAAGCCCATATTTCTACACTTAATCTGAATAATCACTACATTGTAATGTACTATATGGTTATAGGAACAGAAAAAAATTTGTACATTATATCTATATTGCATTTCTTTTTATAGATGTTCATATATTTTATTTCAGTGTCTTATAACTCAGTTTGAAAGCTATTGAGTTCACAGTAATATCTGGGTAAATATTTTCCTTGTAATTTGGTATTTATGGAAAGCATTCAGGTCATTTAAAGTATGAATACAAAAGCAATTTCACAACAGTAAAGTGCTGAACTAGATTAATCAAAGCTCATGCTATTACTAAAATGTCTTTGTAATTCCTCTTCCCCTAGATACGTAAATATATCACTTACTTTATGAGAATATTAATACTTATTATTTGACAAGTGCAGAGTCACATTTAACCATATCTGGTAGTGCGAAACGAAAGAAGCCAACGCAGCATCGTCCCTTCTCTGCTGAGTCAGCATCGGATTACTTTCCTGGCCTGTTGTAGGATTCCCTTCTTCTTCTTCTTCTTCTCCTTCTCCTTCTCCTTCTCCTTCTCCTTCTCCTTCTCCTTCT
>NDGN011486006.1:0-10396 GCA_002564285.1 Tympanoctomys barrerae
CTGTCCTACCAATTTGGTTTGAAACTGTCTCATTGCTATTTATTTATCAATAAAATTATGGGGAAAAAAGAATAAAAATAAATGACTATTTTACATTTAAAACAAAGAAAGACTAATAATAATAACAACAATGATGCAGACTGTATTTTGTTCATCATACTACTTGCTAACAAGTGGGCTGTAAGAATTAGAAGGCTTCAATGGGACATCCTCAAAATCTGAATGTGAACAAATGGACACATGAGGAGGGGTGGAAAGGACAAATATCTGCTCATTAAGCCATGTTGGTGAAGCTAACTTCCAAAAACTAACTGTGCATCAGTTACTTTCCTGCTGCTAGGACAAAACACCCAACATGCCCAGCCTGAAGGAAGAGCAGTTTATCTTAACTTGTGACTTCACACGGCTCACTTCATAGTCATGGCAAGGCAAAATGGCACGAGGGGTGCACACGTACACAGCGTTTACGGGTGCCGGCCAGTGAACCACGCAGAGCGATACAGCGTTTCCCAGCGGGGCAGTGTCAGGCTCTGCCTGATTCTCCAGTCTCTCTCCCTCTGTCCCGGCAGTCATGCAGCAGGTCGCATCAGTCTGTGATGTGAAGTCACAGGACAGAGGTGGCACGGGCTGCTGAGCCAGTTCCCGGGCAGGTGCCCTGGAGCATTAATTGTCTACACTGCTACATGATTTTGCTTTGTCAAATACAACTAAGGTAATCACCCGCGAGTCCGGAGTGGGTCGTTACCACAGCGTTCACTCAGCCTCTCCTGATTAATAAAGTAAAGCATTTGCCTTAATTGAAGAAGCATCTGATCCCACTTGCATCAGACCCTTGGAGCAATCTGTTATATCACTTTGGGTTCTTGCAATTAAAAGATCATAATAAATAAAATACTTTAATTCTTTGTCTTCGAATAATGCTATCTACATCACTAGTTTGAGAGCCAAATTTCAGAAAGAAAATCATAATTCCACTCCTTGAAGCTGTCATCTGACTTCCAAGGAGTTTGAATAGTTTTCACATGTGTTATGTAGTTTATGTTCCTGTCTTCCAGAGATATGGAAAAGTTAAGATCTCATGTCTGTTTTACTAAGAGCCGGGGCAATGCTCAGGAAGGGGGGACAATTACTCCAGAGCCCTAGAGGAAACCGATTTTATAATCATCCCTCTACTCTCCCAGCCCAGAGCTGTCCCAATTCATTCAATGATCCCGCGCTGCTACATTGCTCTGCGAAATTCCCTCTTAAAATAGCAACTTCTCTGGCTCTCTCCATCGGCATGTTTTGCTCATTTAAAACTTTTGTCTTAACCATGTTCATGGAGATCCTTCAGTGAGAAGAATAATGTTCCTGGCAAAGAGAGGAATCGATGTCTGAGGAACAAAAAGTAGAAAAAGGATTCACAGGTGGAAATCAGTCTCTTGCCCCACCAGGCGTTCACAGCCACACACAGGTGAATGCAAGCGGCGGCAAGGAGCCAGCTGACACGCGAGCAGAATGTGTGCGAAGGAGGAACTCCACAGGCAGGATGTAGAGGCCTTCCCCCTGCCCTTTTCCTGCAGCTCAAACCTGCACAACTTGATTTTGGGTCACAAGAGACCCAGCTTTTAGGTTTAGTCAGTGAGCCCTGAGGAGCGGCAGGACCCTTCACAGGCCTGATGCTGATGAAGCAGAAGTGTGCTTTCAATACTGTACGTACCTTACCCAGCAGATAGAGCACAACAGTTAGGTGATTAATAACGAGGGAAAGGAAGGCTCTGCAGGACGCAAAAGAAAAAAGGAGAAAGGAAGATGTTAGCGGAAATGCTTCATCCTGTTCCTAACATCCCATCTTAAAACCATTTTCTTGCACGTGTGCTCAGAAGGAAGTAACTAGAGATGGCCTGGTGCTAGGGTGAGCTGCTGGCGATGCTGAGCTGTTCTAGAACACAACGCTGCTCAGAGATGTAAGAGGCAGAAAGTACTGGTCACGCCCATCTTATACAGAGGTAAAACTTGAAAATATGCTATTATTTATGTGTGGTTTCCTATATCCCCTCAAAATTTCAATAATCCAATTAAATAAATTACATGAACATATAGTCAGGAAAGCTGTGAGAATGGTTTATTATCTGCTCTAAAGTGTGTCCTGTCCTTGCTTTCATCTCCTAGAAAATGATGTTCAAGGTAATACTTTATCGAATTATTACACTTTATTTGAATTACTCAAAAGATTTTTACCCATATACACTTTTTCTTCTTCTCATATTTCTTGGACACATGTTTTAGCCTCAGTCCCAAAACCATACATGAGTTCTACTATTTCAATGTCTCATTATCTGTAGTAGATCCCCACTGCAATTATGTTAATGTGTATTTGATTTTCCACGTCTCTTACTATTTGTTTTACGTAGTTGGGTGCTCTGGCATTTGATGCATATATTTTTATGATTACTATCTCTTTCTCTTGTGGTTTTCCTGTAATGAGTATGTAGTGACCTTCTGTGTCTCTTTTGATCAGTTTTGGCTTAAAGTTTGTTGTCTGCAAATGGAATAGCTACCCTGCATTTTTCGGGATTCCTGTGGCATAGAGTATTTTGTCCACCCTTTGACTTTTAGTCCATGAATTTCTTTTGGATTTCAGTGTGTTTCTTGAATGCAGCCTGCTTTGGGTCTTGTTTCTTGATCATTCTGCCAGTCTGTTTCTTTTGATTGGTGAATGGAGACCATTTCCACTGGTGGTTGTAAGTGACAGCTATCGGCTTCTCTTTTCCATGTTCTTTTTCTGTTGCTGATTCCCTACCTTCCTTCCTTGTTTAACTGCTTGTCCTGCCTGGTGGCTTTACTCTGCTTGAGCTCTTGTGATTTTGATCTTCATTTTTCTCTTTCTAGTATATCCATCACAGCATTATGAAGAGCTGGTTTGGTGGTAATGAATTTTTTCAGTCGTTCTTTATCCTGGAAGTATCTTACTTCTTCATACATTTTGAAGGATAGTTTTGTCAGATAAATCAATCTGAGTTGAAGGCTGTATTTTCTCAGGACTTGAAATACCTCACTCTAAGCTCTCTTTGATTTTAGGGTTTATGTTAAGAAATCTGTTGTGATTTTCATGGGTTTTCCTGTATAGGTGATTTGTTTCTTCTCTCTAGCTATGTTTAATGTTTTTTCTTGTGCTGAATTTCTAGAATCTTGCTTATTATATATTTTAATCATGGCTATTTAGGGTTCTATATACTTCATTTATTTTTATGTCAAATTCTTTATCCAAATTTGTGAAGTTTTCTGCCATTATTTCTATGAAGAGGTTTTTTTTGTTTATTTGTTTTTGCTTTGTTTTTGAGACAGGGTCTCACTATGCAGTTTGGGCTGGCCTTGTGCTCACTTTTGTAGCCCCTAGGCTGGTCTCGAACTCCTAGCCATCCTCCTGTCTCAACCTCCCCGAGGGCTGAGATTACAGGTGGGAGTCACCATGCCTGGTTGGTGAGGAGGTTTTTAATGTTTTTTCTGCTATCTGAAGTTATACAATATAATATAACTTGCATCGGAAACTTGTATGCAATGATTTTCCACCTATTAAAGTGATTTCTCCATTGTGTGGCAGGTAAGATGGATAGAGGTTGCAGTGGATAGATGAAGGGGGCTACATAGAGAAGGAGCGAGGCTGCAGGGTGACAAATGATCATTCACGGTTTGGGTAATTATGGGGCACAAGCGAGAAGGACTGGACAAGAAAGGTGAGGAGTGTTGGGGTGAGCCATGTAGAGAAGGCACGGTGCTTACCCCCACGCAAGTGAGGTAGTTGGCAAAAGAGAGGATGAATGACTGGAAGTAAACTAAGAGAAGGGTTACAGATCTAAGTTATGAAGAATTAGAAAATGAAAAAAATAGAAAAAAGAAAACCCAGAAAACAAAAAGAACCTCACACACAGAAAAAAATATGCATTACATACAAACAGGACAAAAGAAAAGAAACACAACCCAGCAGAAAAAGATAAAAGTGGTGAAATTCCTCCAGTGTCTACAGTCCTGTGGTGGGTCCATGTTGGATCCCCGAAATGTGGACTTTAGCCCAGTTTGCAGGTAGATTTCTGCAGGCTGTAGGCTCATCTTGACCTCTGGTTCAGGGCATGGGATTAGGCTTCTGTACGTGGCGTTCTCTCCAAGTCCTCTAGTGAAAAAAGGGGGGACAGCCCTCCCCGCCCACTTCTGTTCCGTGCGTCTTTGTGCCCAGGCACTACACCGGCTCACCTAACTTTCCAGCTGTTGTCTCGTATTGTGACTGCTGCCTCTGACTTGTCCAGGCCCCTGGTCCCACCTGCCCGTTGTGTGTGTCCCAGCCAGGGTCCTCCTGTGTCACTGGTGTTCCTGCTGGCCTCCCAGGGCCTGTGGATGAAGGGAGGAGTGGCCTGTGACTCCCTTCCCTTAAATTTTCTTTTTCTTTTCTTTTTTTTTCTTTTTTTTTTTTTTGTTGTTTGTTTGTTTGTTTGTTTGCTTGTGGAACCGGGGATTGAACTCAGGCCCTCGCGCTTGCCAGAGAAGCGCTTATTCCGCTGAGCCATCTCCCCGGCTCCTTCAATTTTCTTCATATGACTCCCTGTGTGCAGTTGGTACACAAACGTCACACTTCATTCCTCTTCTCATCAGCTTCCTTCCCTGGCTCCCGACAGGACCAGGACAGCTTGTGGCCTTCCTTTCACGATTTGCCTTGACAGACTGACTCTTCCTACTGAAGCAGCTGGGCTTTCTGAGTGAAGCGTCTTATTAAATGGGTTGTAATTATACAAAGGGTGTCACCTCGACTTCTACTTTCCTTCACCCTTTCATGTAACTTTCCCAGCACATCTGATTGACTTTCCACCCGAGCCCAAGAAGGGCAAGCTGACCCCATCCTTTTATTCAGGATGAGGTCATCTCTCATGGCAGTGGACAGTCACCCCCCCACAGTGACGGTGCGAAGGCAGGCTCCCACCACTGCTCGGCATCTGGCCTTGCCAGCCAGCCATCAGCCTGCCCTGCCTCCGCATCCCAGCCCCTGAGAACATCCACAGTGCTGTGCTGGAAGCCCAGAGGAAGGCAAGAACATATGCAAAGAGCCATGTGTTTCAGCCTAGAACTTCTGAGAAAGGATAAACTGTAAACACTCAGCAATTATTTTTTGTGCAGCTGGCCAGATATTAAGATGAACCCATGATTGGTCCTATAAAGAACATCTCCATGGTAGTCACATTTGCAGGATCCCAACTTTGTGAATGCCAACAGTTGGACTCTTCAAGTCGATGACCTTCTTTCCTTTTGCTTGTTTGGGGCGGTATGGAGTCTTGAGTGGAGAACCATCTGCTAGAGGAGTTGGATCCCGAAGCTTGTGTATCTGCAGAAAATGCATTTGCCAAGGAGCTCAATGGATTAATAGTCTGGCTTTCAACAACTGCTGCGAAGAAGAAATTGTTAATATTTACCTGCCTTTAGTGGGCAGAGTCCTCAGTGGTGCACCAAGTGTCATAGAAAGAAAGGGTGCAGACCACATTAGACACAAGGAACATATAAAAATACCAATGGCCAGGCTCCTCCCAATCCAATGAGATGAAAATCGCATGGGTGAAGCTTTGGCACTGGTTTTTTTAAAATAAGTAACCCAGGTAATTCTAATGTGCTCAACTCTGTCCAAAGGAATGTCAAGAAGGGCAAGTGGATCAGGGGAAAGCTGTGGGCTTGGAGCCTGTCAGCCCTCCACTTACTGACTGTAACCTTGGCCAGAAACTTGGTGGAAGTCTTAGTGTCTTTATTGGTAAAATAAAAATAAAAATCCTTTTTATCACTGAGGGAGAATTTAAGGCTGAGAAGCATAAACACTTGGTGATCCACGGGGGTGTGGTAAAAGTCCCCTGTCAGGCTGTTCTGACCCAAGTTCTGAAACAGAAATATCAGGTTCTATGTTATCACAGCAAAAGCCAGCCATCCTGACAACCACTCTCTGGGGGCTCGTGCTCTCCAGAAGGAAAGCTCTTCAAGACGTGAGGCTATAGTCATCGAAGCGTAAAGTGCTTGGCTCTGTCGAACTCCAGCTATAAAGAATTATATTTGAAGAAAAGAATTTAAGGAAACATCAAGGAGAAAGAAAGAATCAGGGAACAGACCCCCAGAAGACCTTGACGGTCCCCCTAAGTCCCAGCGCAACAGCTAGTATGCTGCATTTAGTTTATGCTCTTTATCTGCTGAACTCACGTTTGAGGTCAGTAACTGTCTGGCACAGACTAGAGACTTAAATCTCAGGGAGGGGAATAATATCTGTGGATCGAGGAATATGCCTGAGACCAAGCTGTGCCCGTGAAAACTCACAATTTGAGCCCCATGATCCAAAGAAGCAGAAGAAAGAAGGGTACTTAGCTGAGGCATGTAAGACCAAAGGCCTAGACCATGAGTCATCGTTATTGCTCAGTAGCGCAGGAACTCTCTGGGATACAAGATACTCTCTATCTGTACCTACGCACACTTTATCCAGTGGGCCGAAGCCCACCACATGAGAACATGCTCGGCCGGTGTCCTGGTCACCCTTATGTCCTAACTGACATTCAGGGATTAGTTGCTGTGGGACAAAAGGAGACTGGGCAATCCTGGTGAGTGCTTTCTGGAGGAGATGAGGTCTGAGCTGATCCTTGAGGGTGTCTGGACTGAACAGGAAGAATAAAGAGGACATGTTAGAAAAGCAAACATCATGACACTAGGGCAAACTGGAGGCAGAAGACATACAACATTCGGTGCAGCAAAAAGCCAGATGATGCAGCGGGGAGCAGAGCTCCGGGAAGCCCATGGAACCAGTGTCGTTCTTCTCACCCATACTCCTGAGTGCAAACAACTTCTGGCAAAGAGGGTGGCAGAGAGCCTTGGCTTGAGGAGGAGGAGAACACAAACTGCCTTCTACCCCTCAGGCCCCTCAACATCTACTCAATTCACAGTTTTTTTTATCACCTTCTGGGTGCTCTGTGCTAAGTCCTGAGCACTCCTTATTGGACAATTCATGGTTCCTGTCCCTCAGAATCTTACAATGACCTCACCATTCTGAAAGCACAGGAAGTAGAATGCAGGAGCCGTGTGACCCTGGATGGGGGTCTCACCTTCTTGCTGCCCCAGATTTCCAAGCTTCCATGTGAACTAGTATTTATAACCATTTCAGAGTGCGGCTATGGGGACTGAGTCAAGATAAAGCACTCAGTGCATATAACACGTACTCTGTAAGTATTAACTAAGTTTTATTCCTACCCACATTGTCAGGCTTGGCCATGGCAAGAGAGAGGGCGGACAGAGTACTCTCCATGGCTGGAGCCAGTGTCGGTACTCAACCAGCAGGCTCTGGTTGAGCACACGTCCAGCCATGTCACAGGACTCCAACTTCACCACGCCACATCTCTGCACCTCCGAAGGGCTGGGCTCCCAGAGACAGTGGAGAACCATGGGTACTGCTCACATGAAGGCCACTGCTGTCCCACCACGTACCTGATGCCTGTGTCACCCCTGCAAACAAGTAAAGAAGACGATAGGAAATGACACTTTTCCTTCCCAATAGAAGAGTGGCAGGAGGCAGGCAGTGTCCACCATAAGGAGAGAAAGGAGCCCGTGGGGGCTGATGCCAGAGCATTTCCACTCGGACGCAGCAGCTGCTGACCAGATGGCTGCCGTGGGCAGCACAGGGCTGGGAACCTGAGAAGAGCTCATGATGAAGAGGAAGAGTAAATGTAAAATGATCTTTCTCTCGGAAACTATTGCCTCAGCTTGCCGAGGGAATTCACCTCATCAGTAACCGTCGATGTTGTTGATTAACAAGAGCTGATGACAAGGAGCCTCCTCTTCCTCTCCTCAAATGCAGAAAACCTGTGGTCTCCCTGTGGGGCTCTGTGCTTGGCACAGGGCCAGGTGATGGGCTGGATTTCACCTCACAGGACTGAAACACAGACGGTTTTAAGATTCAGTGTCTACAAGGAGTTGGCTTCAGTCTTGGAAAAGTTATTGAAAGAGTTAGACATTTTCAAGCCTGAAATTTTTGGCCTCACCCTGCTGATGGAAGTTTCCTTATTGGAGAGTGTCTTAAGGCCAAGGACCACATTGTGGTAACTTTTGTAGGAGTGACGCCTAATATGTGTACAATAAAGGGGAACGTGTGTGTGTGTGTGTGTGTGTGTGTGTGTGTGTTCAGGAGAAAAGGAAATGAAATAAATGAGCAAGGACAGCATGGAAAATGGCCTTCTCTCAAGCCACTCGCCATTTATTTATGAAAAAATATTTTAAAAATTAGCAATTTGCATAGTAATTTTTAAAACTTGGAAAATAAGAATAGAATGTTGGGTGAATGAAGAAACCCTGAGAAAATCACCTGCTTGCTAGTAAAGTCTCAGTGGTAATAGTGAAAGTTACAGCAATGAATTTGAATTATCCCAGTGGAGGAGCCCTTCAAAAAGAGAGATTCGTGAAAGACAAGAGTCTGGAGCCTTCTGTGCCTGAAAATCGCTTTGCATAGGACAGTGGGGACAGGGAGAGCATGGAAGAGACACAAGAGGTGGCGGCGGTGTGGAGCCAGGCTAACAGCCATCTCCTTTGACCCAGTGCAGATCTACCCGGGCACAAAGTCCTGCTGAGGGGCTCTAGTGCCTAACGTCTATGAAATCTCCCCAGAAAATGCATATAAATCTTCTGGCTCATGGAGACTCGATGACTGGGGAACTTGGTTGGAAGACAACATGAATGGTCTCTCCTCACTGAACCTTCATCGCTGACTACTGGGCCACTGATTTCTCTAAGAAATCTCTAAACAGGGCATCTGGAATATCATTCTATATATTTGATTGTGCATGACATAGAATCACTATTCTAGCAACAAAGTGTTCTGGGAATATTTTTTTCATCCAACATGTTTCTTTAGAGGATGAACATATCAGATTCAGAAATAATGAAAAGCTCCAAGACTTCAGTGAAAGGACAAGGTCCAGTCCTTTGTCAGTGACACTTCAGTGACCTGCCAATCCCTTATTCTCCTTCCACACAAAAAGAATAAATCTACCTTTCAGTATTGCCTTTTCCCTGTTTTGAAAAGGTAGGTTTCCAGTTAGTCCAATCACAATTAAATAAAATATTGTCAGTGGCAGGCCTAAACTTCACTTGATAGTTAAGCCGAGATAAATGTGAATGACAAAACCAGTGCCTCCCAGAAGGGTTGTAAAGGATATGGCACTCTCTGTGACACCTTTGTGAGCTATAGATGTGTTTTACTCTTGCAAATATCATTCTCAAAAATTCAATACTTTGGCTGTGTAAATTTTTCCAGATAAGCAAAATATATAGCCCATTTGGAAGCAGAACTCAAAGAGCGTTTGCATAATTCATGAATTATCTTGAGAGCTGGATGTTAAATTTTAGCTAGAAGTGTGCAGCATTCTCGCCCCTTGCAAAGCCCCCAAGATAAGCCAGGACCATCTTGACTCTGTCTTGCAGAGTCGTTGGGGTTTTGCTTAATGAGGGCCACCTTCAGCAGAGTGATATAGATCCTCGATCCTGATGCGTGAGATCACACCAGAGCAGGACCAGGAAAGGCATAAGCAAGCTGTCCTCTGAGCAGTGATATACGATCCATGTGCCCTTGGTGCTGTGCATTCGCGCAGTGAGCCTCCCCACACCTGGACCACATACAGCTGCACCACTCACTTCTTATGGAATTGGAAAACCAGCGCTTCCAGGTTTGCTTTCAAATATTACCTAGAGTACAGAGACAATCCCACGCATAAGGGAGTCTTTTCAGCAGTAAAACCTTTGGATAATTTTCAAAACACACAGTGTTTCCAGCCCAGTCTGCATTTCATGTCTTTTGGTAAAGAAGGGATGCAGAGCTTTACTCCAAAGTCCTTAGGACTGGCTGAAATCTTCCAAGCTATACGATACGCACATCACCTAGAAAACACTAGAATCTCAGAACAATCAGAGAAAGGACACAGAGGACCAAGGCTGTATCCCTGCCTAGTGGTAGAGAACCTGCCAATCATGAGCTAAGCCCTGGGTTCCATTTGCAGTGCCACAAATGAAGTATGGAAGCGTGTGTGTGCTCATTTTAGAGAGAAAGTGTAATGGCTCTACCATCTGTGCATTGAGCCAAAAAGAAAAAGGTTGTAGGGGCCAGCCAGATAGCTCAACGGACTAAAGAGCCCGCTTAGGCAGAGCGAAGTGGCTGGGGTTCGATCTCCTGCATGCTGTGCTAGCCCCGCCCCCGAGGTGTGCAGAGCTGGCGATTGAGACAGGGCGTGCATGGTGCGCATGCCTGTAATCCCAGCACTTGGGAGACTGAAAACAGGAGAATCCCTATGAGTCCCGTCTACATAGTGAGACCTTGTAGGCCCTGTAGACCCTGTACCAAATACAAAAAAAAAAAAAAAAA
>NDGN011486008.1:0-10274 GCA_002564285.1 Tympanoctomys barrerae
TCTTTGACATGAGTTAACTTCAAAATTTATATTTGATTTATAATTTCTATCTTTTGTAAAATATTTCAGCTTAGGCTTATGTGGTTCATACTGGAATTTGAAGTCTATCTGATGTCAGAGTCCACATTATTTTTAATTCTTTTCTGTCTTTTAAGAGTGAAGTATTGAGATAGGCAAAACAACCGCAGAGAAAATGTTAAAGACATCTTTCACAGTAAAATAAAATAATTCCAGGAAAATGATAATCTTTCAGGTTATTGAAACAAAGTGTTATAGATTCCTACTCCTGAAGACTTTCACATAGTGAAATAATAATTGAAGGCAAGCTGGAATTGAGAAAGGAATAAATGGATATAAGTAATGATAAGACGCTCTGTTCTTGTGTCCCGTTGTTCACCTAGCCCAGTCAATCTGCCCGTTAAAATGCCATGAAAACCCTTTTCCAATATAGCATACCATCTCAAAGTAAGCAATTTAAGATATTATCTGCACTAAATTAGAGACTTTAATGAGTTATAAATGAACAATGCTCTTTTATGTATGTAAATACATAAAAATAAATATAGAGTTCAGTCCTGACTGTGACTTTCCATGGTGCCCACTTGACTATCTCCAGACTCTCTCAACTCCTCATTTACTTTGTTTTTGAAAACAAGATATAAACAAGATATTTTAAAAGAAACTTTGCCTTAGCCAGTTCCTTCTCGACACGAATTCTAAGCAGTTTACCCAGCAAAGGCCTTATATTGCAAGGGCTGCAGCCCTAAGGAGCTCCAGCATTTGTGAAGATATGCAGCCTCCATGTCTGTCATTTCTGGTACGTAGCAATCCTTCTGACCTTCTGTGCTTCAGTGATCTTAAGGACCTTGCTGTTGTTTTGCTGAAAACCTTTACAGACTCACCAGTGAATTTTAGTGTGTTTATTTGTAATTTACTTCCTCTTTACTTAGTCATTGTTAAAAAAAATACATGTTTGGCTTCAGTTTCTTCATTTCTCAAAGAAGAGAATTTATTTATATAATATGCATGCGTTTGTTTGCTGTGTTTGGTGAGATATACAAGTCAGGTTAGAACAAGGCTTCAAACCGTATTCTTGCCTTGAGATTTTCAAAGATGCTGGGCTTTGACTTTAAAGCAAATGCCTGCATATTGCCATGCACGGTGATCAACTGCTTCCTCAGCTTGGGATTCAGAGGGCTTTTAGCATATGGAACTTTCATTGCCAACCCAAGGAAGTCCAAGACAGATGAGGATGCAATGTCTGGTGTTGGTTTATGTGCAAGGACACAAGGGGGTGAGGGAAAGCACAGAAATCTGGCTGAGATGCATCCCAGCTTAACCTTTTCCCTTCCCCATCCATCAGACTGTGGGGCTACCTTTGTTCTGACGCTATAGCCTCACTCACATTTTCTTTACCTTTTGTTTTTTCGTATTTTAGGGAAGGGTCTACAGGGCATTCAGGGTCTCACTACTAGATCGGACTTGTAATGATCCGCCTATTCACAGCCTCCCGAGAGCTGGGATTGCAGACACGTGCCACCACACCCTGTCTCAATCGCTATCTCAGCATGTCCCGGGGGCGGAGCCAGCATGGCAGGCCTGGGGATCAAACCTTGGGCCCCTGTAGCTGCTTGTAGGCATTTTAATCCGCTGAGCTATTTGGCCAGCCTCACATTATCTTTTTATTGATGAGTTTCTCCATATTTTTTCCACTTTGTGCTTAGATTCATATGAGACAGTTACTGTATTTGACCATTTCATTCAGGCTATGGCTTCTTTTTTCCTCATGTGTTCTAGATTTTTAGAACCAATTTCACTATCGGGCCATGAGCCCTTTTCTCCTCAGTGTTTTCTAGGTTTTCAACTCCTACATTCTGTGGTTCTGGCCAATAGGTAAATCTATAAATAAATACACCACTCAGTATAGAGAAATATATTGTTAACATCTTATGGTATCAATTAATCATGTCTTTTTTCTCATCCAATTGACTTTTTTTTTTATAAAACTGCAGTGTCTATGGAAAATAATATTTACCTGTGCAGTGACTGAATGAATGAATGAATAAATTAATGGTATAGCTTGATCAACAGATGGCATTATCTTCATAAACACTTAACAAAATGACTAAAGTGAATGCATTAACCATAACAAATTTAAATTATACCCTCAATGTAAAAGCTTAGTACAGTGTATTATACACATTTCTTCTTATTTCCTCTAGTTACTAAATGTTTTGTAATATCTATGACATGTTTTCAATGCAAGAACTATTTTATAGACTATATATTTTAAATACATTTTTAATTCTTATACCAAAATGTGAGATTGGATTTGTCACACACAATGATGAGTTACTTTGGGAGCCCAAAGATTCTATTAATAAAAATCAAAGGCTGCTAATTTTCTAACAAAATTTTATCATAATGGAAATGTTGGAACAATTGACCCAAGAAAGCAAGCCACAGTCAAAAGCCTAATGTAAACCTTTCTCTCTTAGACTTAAGAACATGTTTTAGTTCAGGAAGTAATTTTCAAATGTGTCATACAGTCACACAGACTGGTGATATTAATTGCGTAGTAGTGTAATGAAGGTCAACTGTCCTACTTGGGTCTTACTGTTATGATGTTATATTATTTTGATGCTAAGTTTCAGTTCCAAAGAATCTTGTCTCAGTAAGTACAGTATTGATCTGTGCTACTCCAGCAGTAGCTTTGGAATTAATATGTTACAGAAGGCTTGAAACTGAGGCTAGATTCTCGCAAGGTCAATCTGTAGATTTCCTCCAAAATCCCACTTTCTATATCATACTCCTCAATTATTTGAAATTGAGCATCTGTCTCCTGCTTCTCTTCCTTGATCCCAAACCCATCTGGGTATCTGTAAACCTTCCTAACTCTTGAAGAATCTTGCTCCTAAGAGCTTCTGAAATTGAATATATTCATTTTTAGCATTTTCTAATTAAGTGTGTGTTCTGTGTATTTTTTGTAACTGAAGAGACAATGGTACAGCCTACTTGTATCACTGCTGCATGCAGTAGGAATATTCCCATAGCCAGATTAATGTCTATGGGTACAGACAATAACACAGTTTCTACTGTTGTTACTGGAAATTAGCTCCACAGATTACTGGTCTACCATCTACCAAGTTAGGATGTGTATCAAAAGTTACTTCACATCTGAATTCTAGTTTTGTCTGTAATTAGCTTTCTCTTTTTTACCCACTGCATTTAGTGAGACCGCAGAATGTAGTGTTAGTGGGCTAATACAGATGACTAAAATAGACAGAATGGTTAATTTTGTGACCAGGTCTTTTAGTATACAGTGTACTATACTCAAAGGATCTGAATTATAATGCTAAATGTATGATTTGTTCAGTTGCATATTCTTATAAAGTTATGTAAAAACTGAGCCTCTAGGGCCAGCCAAATAGCTCAGCAGATTAAAGTACCTGCTTAGGCAGATGCAGCAGCTGGGGTTGGATTCCCAGTGTGCTGTGCTGGCCCCACCCACAGAATATGCTGTGAGAGCAATTGAGACTGGGTGTGGTGGCACACAGCTGTAATCCCAGTGCTTGGGAGGCTGAACACAGGTGGATCACTCTGAGTCTAGTCTACATAGTGAGACCCTGTAGATCCTGTACTAAATACAAAAAGAAAAAAAAAGTAAAAGTAGCCCTCTGTGATACGTAGGGCATTCAATATTTTATTTTTTATTTAACATATGAATGAACACCACACCCTAGGTACTACACTAACTCTTGTAAGACAGAAATGTAGTTACATGACAGTAGCCAAGTGTATTTCAGCACAAGCAAGAAGCAGAATGCTATCAGTTCTTATCAAGGACCATTGTAGTGTCTTTTGTAGTAATTAGGAGCCACTGCTTGAACTTTTGCATAATCAGTGACACAGGAAAAATACCTACTATTGATTTTTAATGGCATTGATTACAGGTTAGAGAAGTGTTCTTCTCTAAAGAATCTTATGAAAAATAGTGTAGTGATTTTTCTAAAAAGCTTCTTGTTATGAGCAGTACCTTGGAAAAAGTTCTACATTGATTATTTATACCAATATATCTTCTACTTTCTTTAGCAGGCCTAATTAAAGTAAGATAAGCAAGAGCAAGAGAAGGCATAGGGTTTTTTAAAGCAAAAATGAAATTAAGAATGCAAATGCATTTAAGTGAGTTTAAACTTAATAGTTGGGCTCACAAAATAGGAGTTAATAAGTATATATGAAATGCATAACTGTACAGTCTTAGCTCTGTGTCCATGAGCAAATGCTATCACATTGGATAGATGTTGACTTTATATCTCTCACATTCTGATATCAATCATGTTCTTAAAATTCTTGTGCTCAGTTAGGAAAACCATTTACCTCTGCAAATCAAAAGCAATAGTAGAGAAAAGCAGTACTATACAAAAGGCTTCCTGGGGCAGGGGGCGCGAATAGTTTACCTACCCGATCCATATCTTCTTCGTGGTTTTTGTGTTGCGTGATGGCAAGAAAGGAATTAGGATGGTCAATTTGATATGTTCTGTGACATTCAGTGGGGCAATTTACACAGGGTCTCTGGTGTCATGAAAAGGCCTCTTTGGAGAGTCTTTGTTGACTTTTGATACAGCGAAAGGAGGGCAAAGTCTGAGGGTATCACTGAGGGTTATGACACAAACCCAAACAAGATGAATGCAACATTTCAGAAGTCCTGAGGATTGCGTTAGAGTTGCTTGCACTGAATTATGCCCCTAGCGTCTCCCTTAGGTCTGATATTTTGGCTCAGATCTCTTGAGGAGTACCTGCATGTCCTGCATGGGTCTGTGCGCAGAAATAGTACAACGGGAGCATGAAGAAAGTATATCCTATTGTTAGCATCTCAGCTCTGCTGTTTTCACTGCTGTGCTTTCTGTATTTTGAATTAACACTATTAACATTTATTGTCAAATTGATTATGCATACTTTATAAAACTTATACTATATAGCAAATTATTGAGATAGAAGCACTGCTAAAAATTGATGTCAGGTGATTTTCTTTATTTCTGTTTTTCTTTTCTTTTCTTTTTTTTTTTTTTTTCTTTCATGGCACTAGTGATTTAACTCAGGACCCTGCATTTGCCTGGCAGGTGCTTATTCTACTGAGCTATCTTCCCAGCCCCAACATTTTCTCTAGTGTGACATTTCCTCTAGTATCATACTCTCTGAACAATTTTGTATCCAGTTTCTTTTAAATTGGTAAACCCCTCTTTGTTCTCACAATTCTTCTTACGTCTTTTCTTCTAGGAACCTGTTTAATCCTTTCCAGATTACCTCACTCCACAGTTACCTATAATTTATTCTTTAACACATTCTTTCTGGATAGTATATATTGAATGCTTAATTTTATTTTTAGAAATTGCAGACTATACCGTAATTGAATGTTCATTATGACTTGCAAACCATTTTATAAACATCTTAAATGTGAATAGCTGGTCTAATTTTTTTTTAGTTCCCAATTATCATCCTTTCTCTACAAAAAGAAGCTATTTAATATATATATATTTGTTGTAATGATTCATTGACAAACTATGGGCTCCTTTACCACATTTACATAGGGCAGCAAATGAACCAGCATATGTGTGTCACAGTTAAAACATTTGATCATTAAGATTTGTAAATATATACATTCACACTTGCCTGCTGTATTTCCTTCATGTAGACACATCATCAGCACAGGAATTTAAATCTGAAAACACAAGTCACCTAAGCGAAAATGCAGAATGCTGAGGGCTCAAATCGGCCGCTGTGAGCAGTGCACTCCTTGGCTGAGAGGCTCACATCGTGCTTTGAAGACTTAAGCCATTGAATGCATAAACACCCAAGCAGCTTACAGACATTGTCTTTCAGGCAATACTAAAGGTAGATACTCACTATATATTTGAGTTTGGAATCTCTGCTCCATGGCTTACAAATATGCACAGATGCATAAAACCTACTGCCTCCTCCTCCTCCTCCTCCTCCTTCTTCCTTTTCTTCTTCTTCTTGTCTTTTTTTTTTTTTTTTGAGACAGTGTCTCTCTTTGCACTTCAGGTCAGCCTTGAGCTCACTTTGCAGTGCAGCCTGGTCAGCAATCCTCCTGCCTCACTCTCCCTAGTGCCGCGATTACAGGCATATGCCGCCACACCCAGCCCTACTCTACTACCCTCTATGCAGCTATTCAGCTATAATCTGATTAATGTAACTGGATCGCTTCTTTGGTATTCATTGAAAATACTTTTTCAGTTAAAATCTCTTGTAAATGAAACAGAAAAATTTCACTATTAAAGCAGTTCTTGCAATGCATTTCATAAAGCCAAGCACACACACCTTCACACACACACATGCACACACAAACACGCACACACGCACACACACGTATATGTGTATGTGTGTGATGCTGAGTCCTGTAACTTAATAAATTATAAATGTTTCATACTCTATCTGATGTCTTTCCCAAATCTCCTATAGTCATATCAGAGGTAATACTTGGTAATGCCATTAAAACGAATTAATTTATATGAAAATGTCTAGTTTCTGCTCAAAAGATAAGGTAATATATATACACACATGAAAAAATGATATTTCAAGTTCAAGGGAAGTTTACCCCTCTGAAGAGATTTTCAGAAGCCATGCTGACAAATTCAGCAACTGTGATAGAGAATGAGGCTCAAGGAATTGAAGTTTGATGAAAAGAACTGAACAGGATGGCGAAGAGTTCAGGCTGTCTTACTGCATAGCTGTGGAAGTGGATGCGTTGTGAATTTGAAAATATTTTCTGTTTTAGAACAGAAATAACATAATGGAGAGCAGACTTAAGTAGGGAGAGTTATGCAGACAGGTGAAAACAAATTTATGATAGTAATAGGAGGGAAATACTGACTATAGAAATAGAACAAATAAATGGAATTGGTGCTACCATTTGTCGGAAGAGAGCATGTGAACAAATGTAGGCACGGAGCCCATTTTCAGGAGTCTCATTAGGAGAAAATCTTTCCAAGAACTTGGGCCCATCTCCTTGCCAATGTTTATAGAATTATATTAAAATAATTGGATTGATATTTGTTTATCTGCATATACTGGACTTAGTTACCAAGCCACTTAGAAAGCATTTAAATATCAATATTTCAGCATAAAATGTAGCTTCCTTCCCCTCCTCTTAACTATCCCAGATAACTCAGTTTAAAGAATGGCTTTTCTGAGAAAGATTACGTTTGGTTAAAATAGTATTTTCTTTTTCATGGCAATTAGTTTTTATCAATCAAGAGAGACTCTTGATGGTCAAGGGACAGTCCCAGCTTTGGCCTGTCACAGTCGCTGGGAAATTATTTTCCTCACATAACCTACTTGAGATGAGGGCTCTTATCATTCACTTATGTTCTGCTGATTTGGATTTTACATTCATGATTTATTTTTTATGTACCTTAGATAAAGAATATCACTGTAAATGAAAGGATTGCATTGAGTAAAATTAATTCAAACTACTTCAATTTGGAACAAGTAATAAAGAGCTCAATATTCAAGTATTGGAAGAGCAAATGAGAAAACTGCATGCCCTCAATGATACGTAAATTCAATTATCAATGTTTTAATTAACTATGCAGAATTTGACTGATTTAAGCTTTATTCTGTCTTCATAAAAAGTGCCTATAGTCTTCTTGTGAGTATCTATTTTAAATGAAATAATTGTTTTCCTAAGAGAAAGTTGTAACAAATAAATAAGCCAGTTTGTAGTTGCTACTTTGGAATTTGATCATGTGTATGGACATTGTGACCACATAAAAATGCCAAAATATTAAAATTGTTGTGATGATTTAATTGTTCATTTAAAACAATCTTTGTGGGTGACATTATTAGTTATCTGTATAGGAGGACTTAGGAGAGCATTTTTCATCCCCTTCTGAGTATTAAGGTTAGGATTGTTTTTTAATTAGCATTTTAATTGCTCATCAAACTAATTGAAGACAGTAGGAAAATAGAGCACATGCTAATCCCTTGGGTACTTACCAATACTAAGGTTTCCCAAGGTCAACGCCTCCTTAGAACAAAAAACAAAGCTTGCTTCGCTTCAAGCTCTCTGATATGCGATGAAGACAGTGCTGGGGACAGCTCCTTTGAAATCGAAAATTTTTCTTCTATCTTTCATTCTGCACCTTTGGTCTATCAATAACAGAAAGTAGTTCATCACTGAGATGTGAGCATGTCTCATTAGTATTGGGTCACTTATGGGAAAGAGAGAGACTGGATATAATTTATGCCTTTGTTTACCCCACAATCACTCCATACTTTCTATGTACAGAAGTAGCAACCAGTAAGATAGATGCTCTAAGTGTGAAAGGCAAAGAGTAATCATTTTATTTTATGGACTAGAGAGGAAGGTGTTTCATCTCCACTAAAAGAGTATAAACAAATTGCAGATGCATCCACCAAGTCTTCCACTCCCACAAAGGGCAGTGCAATGAGTAACTAGATACAAGGACTATGGCAAGAGGCCGCTGAGCCCTGAGAGACAAGATTGTTAACCAACTGCTATGTGATCTGTCTGGAACTGAATTCTCTCTTTTTTTAAATAAAAAAATATTTATTCAGTACAGGGTCTCACTACACAACTCACTCGTAGTGATCCTCCTGTCTCAGACTCCCCATTGCTGGGATTACAGGTGTGTACCACCACACCCAGTTTCAGTGGCCAGTACAGTGTGCCTGGGGTCCTGGGGCTGGTATGGCAAGCAGTACTGGGGATTGAACTCAGGTCCTTGCACTAGCCAGATGGGTGCTTAGACAGCGGAGCTATCTCACCCCTCCCTGACCTTTCAGTAATACCTGGGCATCAAAAGTTTGTGTCTTACAAGTTCACTGTGAGACTTTAAGGAAGCAAATATTGGAAAGAACTTGGTTGTTAATACTTGGAGTCTTTGGTGTAAATTTTGGAGACTTCTACATAAAGGATCACATCACCTGTAAATTGTTATAATTGGAATTGTCACTTTTCTGTATGAATCCCTTTTATAACCTCTTGCCTGACTGCTCTGGTCAATGTCTCAGGTACTGTATTGAATATGAGAGGTGCTAGTGGATATGTTGGGTGGGCCAGCCGGCGGGCTGACTGAATGGCTGGCTGCCTGGCTGGCTGGCTTGCTTGCTTGCTTGCTTGCTTGCTTGCTTTCTTTTCTTTCTTTCTTTCTTCTTTCTTTTTGGCAGTACTGTGGATTGAACTCAGGACCCTGTGTTTACCAGGCAAGCACTTGTTCTACTGAGCTATCTCCCCAGTCCCTTTTCTTGATTTTAAAGGAAAAGCTTTCAGCTTCTTGCTATTATTTAGGATGTTGACCACTGGATTATAATAAATGGTTTCAATCAAATTGAAAAAAAAAGTTCATTGTGAGGATTAAGCAAATTAATATTTCAGCCAGATGAGAATCATCTCTCAAATATTTTGGTAGTGTACAGTCTATCTTGTGAAAAGGAGCAAAAGTGTATTACTCCATAAGAGCCATAGTTTGAAGTCAGACATTCCATGGCAAAATTTGTATTATTGTTTTAGCTTAATATGCTTCTTTTGGTTCTGAAAAAATCCTTCGGGATACTCTTTCTTTCAGTTGCACAGTTACCCATATACAGGATATAAAAAGATACCATCTCATTTATATTCCTGTGTTATCTTGTGACACATGTTATGTGTAACTACATGAAGTCTTGAGAAAATGAATGTGGTGCCATCCAACTGTAACTAATAGTCAAAATGGGCAAAGTTTGGGCCAGCCAAATAGCTCAGTGGATCAAAGCGCCTGGTGCCAAAGGTTTGATCATGAACCAGGGGCACGCTGAGATGGAAGTTGAGACTGGCCATGGTTGTACTCAGCTGTAATGCCAGCTCTTGTGAGTCTGTAAACAGGTGGATCACTAAAAGTCCAAACTAGTAAAGAGACCCAGAACCCCCTGTACACCTGTCCCTAAAATAAAATTTAAAAAATTGGCTTTCTGGATGGATTATCAAATAAAATATTAAATAGGGTACTTCTGCATAGGAGCACACAAAGTAGCTATTCCTGTATATTTAAAAAATAAATTATAATTTCTACTCCTGTTTTTCTGGTCACCAAGCTTTTCTTTCTAAAATGAACACTCCAAAATGAGTATAATTTTTTTCAATAAATAATTGAATCAAGGAAAATTACAGTACTCTAAAAAGGAGATCATATAGGATTTCAGAAAATGGAAAGATATTCCATGCTCCTAGATAGGAAGAACCAACATTGTGAAGA